>JAPYZP010000111.1:0-54898 GCA_030522985.1 Torymus sinensis | reverse complement strand
TTTAAAGTTAGACAATGAAATTTAGCGATAGATATTAATATATTTGTTTGAAAAAAAAAAGAAAAAAGTTTTATTATTGAAGTTTTTTAGCATTTTTTTGTGAAAAATTTATTTTTAGGATTTCGATTGATTAAAAGGAATCGAAAAATTATTTTGGGGAAGCTAAGTGCCAAAGAATTGGCAGCGGTTTTTCTATATATAAGTAGTAAACTAGTTAAATATATCTGAAATAGTAAAAAAATAAATCAAATTTGTTAGTTATATTTGTGATTCTGGAAAAGAATGTTATGTAAGTTCTAACCTAATATTTTTTTTTTCGTTTAACATTAAATATGAAATATAAAAAAAAACAAATTCGTATTTTATAAATATAAGCTATTGTCTTGTTTCCATATGAAGGGTCAACGGGAAATAGTAGGATTGTCAATTTTTTAAAATTTTTAGTTAACTATGGTTTCGTATACTTCTATATGATCTAATTGATACTAACTAGGTTTATATCTCTTAAAAAATAATCTTCAAGGTTGGTGTCAATTAGCAGAGATAGAAGTAGCGAACAAAACTATATGGTTAACTAAAAATTTTCAATAATTGACAATACTACTTTTTTCGTAAACTCTTCATATTTAATATTTAGAATGGAATTAAAAAGGTATCTTAGTAGTAGATGCGTTAGTACGCAGATAAATAGTATGTAAAAGATCGTCGAATAAAGTATAAAACTAATTTTAATGTTTAGAGATTGATTTAAAAATTGCCAAAACATGAAATTAAAGAGGGAAGTCGTGAAAATAACAGTGAATGATAATAGTACATTATGTAACAAGGGACGAAAGTAGCAGATTTTTCCCACGGGTGTAATCACTCAGGATAAAATCTTTTCGTGAGAGCAGTAACCACCCAAGAGGAAAATCTACTTTCGCCTCGCAAAAATTACTTTTGTCCCGATCTTCGGGGGAGAAAGGTGCCCATTTTGGTCGAGTATGGAATAAAATAATTTAAAAACTCGAGTTTTCACTTTAAATTCACTTCACAAATTCACTTCATTAATTTTTTTCATTTGGTTCATAAGTACGATTTTCTTGAAATGGCTAATTTTTTATGGATGTTTATAATGTTAACACCTTTTAATAGATTTCCAAGTGACATTTTATCTTGAGTGCATGAGCATTCATTTTTTTTTTAATTGAGCTATTTTTTTTTCTATTAGCTATTGTTGATAGCTTTTACAAGAAAAAATCTAATGTTTTTATTTCGGAAAAACGTTCTTGAACAAATAATATAAACGAATGATGCGTGAATATTATGAACTTTGAATACCGCACTAACTCGACTCACACATACAGTAGTAAGAGTCGCGCTACGTGTAGTCGATTATCAAGTCTGCGGTCCCTGCTCTCTCCCTGATGGTGATTCTCCCTGATGGTGACTCTCCCAATGAAACTCCGTCCGCACAAATTCGTCGCTGTGGCGGCGGCGGTAGTATCAATTGAGATTCGATAACCGTCGAATACATACGTATGCCAGAGAGGAGGCAACGTGATGCGCACGCGCGTACGCAAGGCCACCCATCGGAAAATTGCATTCGGCCTTTTCTCCTTTGTTCACTCCGTACGCTGTTGAGAGTAAGGTAGCGTGGATTCGACCATTATTGCTGCGCTTGAGTATTGTGTAACATTTGAAGTTTGGATTGCTAATGACTCTGACGTATTATTTAAGAACGAAGAACTAAAGGTCAAAAATATTGTTTCACATAATTACTTAAAACTCATATTTGTTAATTAAGGAAAAATAGCATCCCACCTCGTTGTAAATGTTATGGTATAATACAGTATTTGAATCCCTTTGAGCTCAGTATAAAAACAGATCCTGCGACTTTAATAGTACCGCTAAAACTTTGTATGCTGTGCCTACAAACAGCATCAAAAACGGATCGGGTAATTTAAATTAAAATGTAAATGTGACAAAAGAAATAAATTAATTCTATATAATGAGATTATTCATTAGCCAACAACGTAATTATCAAAGGGAATAGAACGGATATCAAGGCATTTTGTTGGAACATAGAATCTTTTAATTAAAATAATTTAATTAATGGGACTATCGCAAACGAATAAATTAATTTGAGAACTGCATGTATAAAGGACAATATTTCAATATTAATTTTAATTTGTATTTGTATTTATTTAATATAATAACAGTCCATATGGCCTAAAATACATCGTGGTTTATAAGATAACATTAATATTGGAATATTTTACTTTAAACATAAAGTCCTCAGATTAATTATTGTTTATTCAGACAACGTAATAATTGAAATTCCGTTAGATCATATAGTTTTTGAAATTTTTCTATAAAAATTGGAATCCCGCGCTTCATTTTATCATGATTTATATTGGAGAGTTTCCTAGAATAGGACTGTATCTTCGTAAATAAGAATGTCTACGGGTTTTCGACAAAATATTATTTCGCCTGTATTCTTCGAGATCTTGAAAACCGTCATCTCATTCTCCGAGAATTCACTTGGTTGGTTTTTATTCTGACTGCCTCATTAGAAATCTTTGTTTACGCGAACGACAGATAATTCTCCAACACAGCACACACGAAAGAAACAATTTGTTTTTTCTTTCTTACGTACGGGGTTGAAGTTCACCAGTGCGTGACGTCTGAGTTACATGCGTCCTTCGTAAGTGTTAGTATAAGACCAGAGGCGAGGGAGAATTAAAGGAGTTCGTTTTTCCCGTCTCCCTTTTCTCTCCTTTCTTCTGTTTACACTGTGCCGCTTCTTACGTTTTCGAGCAAGCCATTTTGACGGTTGCTAGGGCGTTTTTCCCGGGCTTCACCATCATCCTTAAACCTAAAGATATATTATTTCCCGAACAGTCGACGGTAGCAAAACTGTTGCTCTTACGAGGCTATTAGGCTTGCAAAAAATCGGTGTAAGAAGAAGTTACATACTGGACGATTTTTTTATTGTTAAATAATTTTTCATCAGACCTTCATTACGACGATAAATTGCTCGCGGTGGCGGGTGTTTTAACATTAATTTATCTTACGGTATAATCCCAATAAAAATTTTTATTAGATAATTTTCATAATTGATAATAAATAGAGGTTTATGTAAATAAATGAAAGGCCTTCATACTATGAAGTCAAACTATGCTCAATTCATTTACGGAAATCTTACCTGAGTATTCTTTCATCATAACAATATCTCAAAGAAAAATCAAAATATTTACCAGAGCTAAGACTGCATATTTATTCCTTAGCTTGGGACAATATTTTGAAAGTGACAATACAAACAGGAACTCCGCGACAGCACTTTAAACCCTTAGTTCGTCATCGAGATAACGGGAAAATTCCCAAGCAAACAGCGGCTCGCGCCTATACAGCGGGCCCACTTCGTAAACTCCGCTGCTGGCGTGTAATTGACGCGTAAGTGCAGTGCGCACATCTAGATTCCCAGAAGGGGAACATCCTTTCTCCCTCGTTTTACAAATGTTTGCTCTTTTACTCCCCCGGCATCGCGCGCCGAGATGGGCTTACCTTCCAATTTCTCGCTCCGCACAGCCGCCGAGAGAGCGAATAAACTGCGCCGGAGTCGATGTAGCGGCTTGACTCGCCCTCCTGCCAGGCGGTCGACAGAAAAAACAGCGTATATATACGCGCGCTTTACGGCGTCCCGACGATTTGGAGCGCGTGAGCGAACCACTTATCGCGGATAATGCGAGCCGAGGTGGCCGCGAAAAAAGTGCGGACCGCGCGAGAGCATTATTGCGGATAAATGGCAAGTAAGCAGGATGCTCAAGGGTGGTACAGGTCGCTTTTGCGATAAAGCTCTATAGATTTCTAGATTGATTTTTCGTTCATGTAAAGAGGAGACTAGTGATGGATTATTGTTGATCTGCAACTGTTTGACATTACTTTTTACATATTTTTTTACTTTAAATAGGATTACGTATGATGGAAAGTGTCTTTTCCCTTTTCTTGGTTTATGCTTTTTAAAAACAGAATTAAAAATAACATCCACTGAAATAGGAGAGTTCATGTTGAAATCTACATTTATTCGAAAATTACAACACATAATATTTGTAAAGAGTAACCATTTGGTTTAAAAAAGTTTTCCCTTCTTTCAAGCATAAAACAATCGAAAAAAAGGTTTACGTAGTCAATCGAATTTATCAGATAAGACGCACTTTATCCACTCCCTTGAAAAATTTAAATAAAAAATCCTTAAGCGATATTCACGCTCCGAAAAATCTCTCTACCTCCGGAACATCTCTTCGACATCCCTCAGCCGCGGAATAATCCTCCTCGAAATGGAAAATTCTAGAGAGAATCAGTCGCGTCACCGTTCCCACACATACACGCGACCATCAAAGTGTCGAATGCCTCTCTCGCACTCGCTAACATTCCTGGCGTGCCCCACGGTTCCACCTACTATCTCTCGTATTTCGAGACAAAAGATTCGAGGGGCGAGTATGCGCGCGCAAGGTCAACGGCTATCGCGGGTGATGACGACTTTTTTGCTCGTCGGCGTGTGGGTGATTTATGCGAGGGGGTGAACGGCTTCTTTATTGCTGGCAGTGGCCCCCGACGCGCTGGCATTGTTCTGCGAGATGGAGATTTGGGGAAATTGTAGCAAGAGCCAGGAGGATGTATTGCAGAGTTTAGGATTTTTACGACGATGGTTTACGAGCTTTAGTATATCCCGTGCTGTGGTATTTCTTACAATAACCCTACGTTGTTTAAAAATCTTCATTATTCCGTGCTTATAAAATATTTTATCAGGGAAATATTCACAAGGAATAATTAGTTCCGTAGTCTATTATGAACTTGCACTTATCGCATACAAGATCAAAATTCAACCGGGAGTCTGTTAATGAATAGATTTTTTAAATAAGTTTTCTTTTATATTCGCGTATACATAGCGAAATTTTTCATATTAAATTCAAAACTTAATTTTCTCATATCTTTGTTCATTTATTCATATTTTTTTTCGTGCTGCGATAAAACAGGAAAATGTTAATTATTAATTAGTCCGAATTGCATTTCGTGCTATCTGCTTGAAAATAATGTGTATTATAATGTAATATATTACTCTTCATAATGATGTTTGTACATTGAAAAAATTCGTTTTAAGTGTTTTCATTATTTCCTAAGGTTTTTAGCAGTCACCAAAAGAACCAAATTAAGGCACTTTATTACCCCGACCTTTCAGGAGGCTTTTTTGTACTCGCTTTTTCAGGGCTACAAATTTATTTAACTGCGGTAATAAACAGTAGATAAATTTGAAGGTCTTTTTTTTAACATAAGAGTATAACACTTTAAATAAAGGGTCTATTTTACATGCCTCATTCGGAAAATCTCCTCGTCAAAATTTTCGAATTCAACTATCACAATTATGTTATTTAAAATCCATATAAAAATAACAATTTGTGGAACAGTAAAAAAAATGTAAAAGAATTGAATGACTCACAACGATTAAATTACACAACACCCATTATCATCCAAAGGCTAACTTCGTTTTTAATTCAAAATTAAGTAATGTTCGTGAAATTATTCGTGAACCTTTGGATTGATGCTAATAGGATATTTCTATTGATTACCAATCAATAAGTGTATTGCATTAGCGGTGTTACGGAGGTTACCGTCGACGTTTGGATAACTTAGAAGACGAGTAATCGTTAACTCAGAAAAAAAAAAAAAAAAAACTAGCTCGCGATGATCATCATGACGTTAGCTCCGTGGTTAAGCGCGAGACTACAAAACCGAAGCTCCGTGAGTTCGCGTCCCGCTCGTCGCTTATTTTTTCACACTTTATTATTTAATTCCCACGCACGTAACAGCGGGAAATGTACTAACCTATTATGCCCAAATTTTACGATGAAATATTGCATTAGCAAGCATATTGCATGATCCTGGCATTAAAAACTTATTTTTAAATAATTTTATTTATTTATTATGGATTAATTTATACACATTAATTCTGTTAAAAAGCGAATAATTTAATTCTATGATGATTTTAATTCCTGTCTATGATTGTGTCGATTTAAATTCCGTTATAAAAATGCAATGCTTTAATCTCGTGTAAGAGGCGAAAAAGTCTCCTGCTTACAAATGTTTAAGTGCTATAACAAAATTCTTATAACCATTACAATAAAAGTACCAGACAGCATAACTATAACCTGTCTATGAAAAATAGTAAATGATAATATATTTTTAACTATATTTATAAATTAGAATACAAATACCATAAATTTTGTGTACAAATTATCGCATTCATAACTAAAATCTTATAGTTATCTTTAAATATTATAGTGTAGGTTTCCGGAAAATACTGTAAATTTAGTAAGATTTTTATTTACTATGTCAAACAGTTATTTCTACCGTATGTTTTTCTCTCAGTATATCACCCGAGCCTTCCACGATATCATTTACTGGGGTTTCTCAAAAAGAATGTGGCATAAAATAAGGTGAATATATAGTATGGCATGAAAAGGGAGAAAAAAGTTGTGGAATCGTGTTATAGAAATGAAATGCGTTCATTTTACTCTGTTAGTTATAGAATTGAGTAACGGTGATATTAAAAATGTACATGTTGATTTTAGTAAATTTATGTTGAATAATGACTCAGAGAAATCCTAATGGAAGACCAACAAAGAAAAAAACTCTATCTTGAAAACCGAAGGAATCTCCTCAATCTCAAACCGCATTTGACTTCAGAATCCACGTAAAATCCGCCTCCGGTGAGTGCAAGAAATCCGCGGCTTTCCTCTCTCTCAGCGCGCGGATATAGTATTGACAGCTCGGGTTACCCAAATCGCGTCGATGCGTTACACTCTTTTTCCCCTTCATCCCAACTATATAGCACGGTGTGAAGGCGCGTGCATCTGACGCGGGCGCAAACTTCGCGTTCAAGAATCGATAATTATCAGAGTAATGAGTTTTTGATTACACGCGCCCGTGGGAACAATGCGGCGCGTTCCAAAGCGGAGCTTCATCAAGGCGAACAGTTTGGGAGTGCGGAAGCCCCTGAACTGTCGATTAATAACCGCTTTTTACCTGACGGGGTCTGCATGCGCACGCGCGTGTTATCTATTGTTAGTATTAGGATGTCGTTATGTGGACTCATTAGATAACCATTTATTCATCTGTAGGAAGCAAACACGAGAAGAGAGACCATCATTAAGCGGACCATTTGTTTGGATAACGATTGTACCGTGCGTTACGTCGGAACTTTGTATCGTCTCAATAGTTGTAGGCGAAAAATTCACGGCCTACATTCGAATGTATATTTTTAGAAAGTCGAGCTTTCACGTGCATTCAATTTAACACATTTTTTACTACAATCATCGAATTTGAGCTCTGTAGTTCATATACTGAAATAACTTTTTTTATTACTGCAGTTAATGTAAATATTTTAGAATATTTTTTGTTTCCATCAAAATTTTAATGAAAAGCAGCTTTATTAAACTTTTTCATTATTTCGTAATATTTCATTTTTGTATTATTATAGGTACGAAGTTATGCTTTCAAAAGCTTCCGTCACAAGACAGATAACGAATGCATCATTTTTTATAAGATAAAGATCATGTAAGCAAAATTCTATAAAGAAGTAGAAGAAAGACGATGCGCCAGTACGATCTGGAAATTTTCGGAACGTTTTTAATTCTAAGAAGACAAGGGTGGAGCTTGATACCCGCCAAACGACGTGTTAATCGCAGCGATTGGTCGCGCGCGACACCTACGGCGTTCCAAAGAGACCGGAGCATTTTGTGCGTGAGATGCGGATATCTATACCATATACAGGCAGTTGCGCATTCGAGAGCATTCTGTCCGCTCCCCGCGAGCTCAGCGGTCGTCTCGCGCTAAGAGATAAGCCAACGTGTTACGTCCGTTATTTACCTTGACACTACACCATCTATTTTTTCAATAAACTTTCCTTTCACTCTTTATCTTGTTGCCATTTTCTTATTTACCGCTCCTAGCCATTCCTACAATCATAAATTTTTTGTCTAATATGCGTTTTAAGAGAAATTTAAACGTTGCAGAACATCAGATCCAAAAATATCCTTAGCTACTAAATGGCTCATTCAAAGATCGTAAATTTCTGCAGTGCTACTCTAAAATTTCAAAAATCCTGGAAAGATTCACAAAAGTTTGAACTTTCAAGAAGCCGAAGCATCGTAAAAATGCCGAGACGTGCACGTATATATGCAGGAACTGTCAAATTAATCCGATTGAATTACCGGCTGCTCGTTAAAGCGTGACAGGATGAAATACAGTATTACCATGGCGTGTACAATGGCAACGCCAAACATTTTCACTGCGCGCTGGTGCAAAACGCGCTTTTCGCCTGTGATTTACAACTTGGGCGTGCTGCATGCAGCGGTACGCTGTAAAAAGAATCGATTTTATAAGAATTTTTGCGAGAGAGAGAGAGAGAGGGAGAGAGAGAGAGAGAGAGAGATTTGAGAAAAATGTATTTTGATTTGCAGGCTGATTCACTTATGAATTCTTGTTAACGATGTGTTTTTTTAGAGCGGGAAAAAAGCTTTTTAAATCGTAAAAACGTCGGGCGCTATTTCTGCAGGATATTTTTCAAAATTGTTTGAAAGCGCCATAATAACGCAAAAAACTAGCGAGAAGAGTGCAACGGGGATGAAAAATGTAAGAGAGCCTGAATCATCGTGTGAGACAAGACTGGCTTATTATATTTTGCTATTCTTTTTACAGTATTTTCGAAAAGTGTTTTAAAAATAATTCGAGCAAAGAAACTGTTTCGTAAAATAACCATAGATTATAAAATATTATTGAGATCATTGAAATAATTTAACAGCTTTATCAGTTTTTATACTATGATAATGTTTGAAGTGAATAAATGATAATACTGTCGTGAAACTAAAGAAAGATTTATATATTTCAAAGGATTTTTGAATCTTTTATAGCAAATCGTATTACTGTTTAAAGCTACATGCATGAAATACGGATATATCCATATATAAATAGGTAGGAATTGGATAAAGCAGAGGTAAAAGAAAATGAAGGCTATGTGGAGTTTCAGAATAAGAAAGAGATGGAGTCAATGTATGTATGAGAGAGTAGAAGAGAGAGAGAGAGAGAGAGAGAGCAGCGAGAGAGGGAGAGGGAGAATCAAACTTTCATACTCTCTATCCGCTTTTCACGGAATCCGCATGACTCTGCGGTTTGAATTTCCACTAGATCATAGATATATGTTAGTATGACTTGTCTCTTATCGCTGCCATACTCCCGAAAGTTTGAAAGCAATAAATTAAATTATGTTATTTTCCGATTCAATTAATACTTCACTCGAGTAGATTGATAAATAAGTATATGATTATTATCAATACGAATAGATTGTGAAAAGGCATAGTAGCTAAAGAGCAAAACGTATATCATTAATATTTACATTCAACGCGCAAACCACCTGCAGAAAAATAATAAACTCAATTCCTTAGCTCGCACGCTTTAATTAATTACGATCTCATTAAGTCGCACATTTTTATCGCATTCAACGCCTCGCACGGTGCACAATGAAAAGCCCTCCCGTAAATTGACACGACTTTTTCACCACTCAACATCCCTCTAATTTAAAGCCGCTCGAAAAAAGCGAGAAATTCCCGCGAAAATCTACCTCCTCTTCCATCTTAATTCAACTCTTCGCCCCAATTAATTCTTTCGCCTACGACGGCGGGGGAGAAACGCCGGCGGATACAAAATTAACGCTCGCGCGAAAATTAGAGTCCCTTTATTTCACCCACTCACACACATTTGCTCTCGCTTATACGGCCAAAATTTTCGATGCTGAGAGAGCGTGAGAAAGAGGGAGGCATAGAGAGGGAGGGTGGGAGGGAGGGAGGGAGGGCGGAAGAGAGAACGAGGGAGCTTTCTCCATTTCCCACGGACGAGCTCGTAAATTTCGAGCGCGTGGTATAAGTGAGAGGGCGACTAATCCGTTGGCGAACGTCGTAAACTTGTCGCACGCGTGGGCCCTCGGTCCCTTTTTACACGTCCTAAGCCACTTGCATGACGCGAGCGCGCGTATGATATGGCGCAGGAACGCTGCACTTGCGCTCTTGTATATAAGGGGATAAGTAGATCAGTAAAACTGAGAGGACACAGTGCGCTTGTGAACGGCTATCGCATGTTCATGCTGATATAGGTTGCACGAGGGGAGAGCCGTAATTTCGGAAATAGGGGACGGCTTCAAATCCGCGTTAGGCTGGCTGTATTTAGAGTGCAGTAGACAGCTTTAATATACAGTGTTGGGGTTAATTTAAAAAAAAATAGAAAAACGTTGCTACAAGAATATGATTCCCTTTGAGTTGACAATTAATTTGTAATTGCAAAATTTTATGTAAATGGGCTAATAAAATTAATTACAAAATCCGGCTTCAAATGGCTATTTTTAATTAAACACTTATAAACATTAATTTAATTTATACCTCTTCAAAAATAAATGCAGTGCCAATTAATTAGTTGAACGTATATAAGGTTAATGGAACTTCTGTTCTCTTCGATTACGGCAAATATTAAGAAAGTGTATATTCAAAAACTATATCTCTTTTCTTATATAAAAATCGACGTAACTATTCAGGTTTAGTAATAGCACTTTGTTTTCAGGTTAATTAAATAAAGAAGAAACTCTTTCATCCAGCTTTAATGGACGTGAAGTACTGTTTTTTTATGTAGATTTAATCATCGCAGCAGTTCCAATATAATCCATTCAAAGTACCACGTCGATGCTTTATACCCCATTTGCATATACCTCGAGGAATCTCCTGCTTGCATCTCCGCAGCTCAGTATACCGCGCGCATTCTAATAAAGCGTACGTATCCCATCAAAACTTACGCCTCCCCCCTCACGCGAAAATCTCACGGCTGCGTCGCGCGGGGCGCGAAAGCCCGCTAACGAGCGAAACACGCGGCGGGCGGGTGATGAGCGCGTGATAAGCGCGATACTCGGGCCGCGAATCCGAATGAGCCTCCGCGACCTCGGGGCGCATGAGCGGCCCGACCTCGTTAGCGTGCTGCTGCGCGCTGGCTCCTCGCCGCAACAGGTGACCTATACTTATACACACGCCCGGTGGCTTTGTGTGCTGCTGGGAGAACGCCTGCCGCCGACCAGAATTTCCTTACGTAACCTCGCGGCTATGGGCGTTTTTTGCTTCGCTTGCGGCTGCGGCCGGGGAGGGGAGTGTCATGCGAATCGAAAAGTTTTTTATGCTTTGTAGCGTGGGAAGTGGGTAGGATGCTCGTTATTAGTTGCGATGCGGCCTTGCCTTTTATGAAGTAATGGGCCGTTGCGTAGGTTTTAATTGCTATAGGAAAACTATCGAGTTACCTACGCGTTCATAATTAATGTTGGGAACAAACACGACCCCTTTTTCGTGAATTCTTTTTCAAAAATTCCAAATGGCATTGATATCAATTTTTCAGTGAAAGCTTTATTGTTAAATAAGCATTGGATATGGCTGTTTGAAACAAAGTTATAGTTTATATAGAAAGTTCAAAAGCCGTGCCGTTCTCAAAATAAATGGTTTCGCAAACTGGTTAACTGAAAGAATTTTAAAGCAAATCTGAAGCGTTTGACTGCTCACGTTAATTAAAAGCACTTGCTTTTCCAAGCAGAGACTATAGTCCTTTAATGTCAATCGTTCCTATCGCCATTACGGCAAATTAAGCTGTATTTGGCGATGGCCGCTGAATTTGCATGACCCAGATAATGTATTCGAATATTCAAAGAAGCCTTTCTGCTGAAAGTGTTTTGACTTCCCATTAAGAGTTATTGCTTTGATGAGCAAATTAAAAAACGTGTTATAATTTTTAGTTTATCCCATGTGTTATAAAGGGAAGAATGAATAAGAGAATTACTTATTTTGATATTATAATTAAATAAAATATTCAAACAAAATCTTTTTAACTTCATTTCGTAGATTAGGAATTGCTTAAATAGCAATTTGATTTGAATTTAGCATTTCTTTGTCTGTAATTCAGTAATAAGAATTTCTTACATCAAAGCTCCAAGTACATCTTGCTTTCATTTTATAATACTTATTACTAATACTTATATAGTATAGAATATACGTAGTATATAGGAAATAAAAATTGAAATGAAACGAGGTTCAAACTTTGGTATGACAAAGGCGGTACAGCGTATTTAATAACTAATCTGGAGCGAACCTCTCGGACAATTTATGATAAAAAGTCATTTGTAATATTAAAAAGTCTCTTTACACGAACTCCGTATTAAAGCACAAGCATTTTTACAAATGTTAGCATCCTCAATCAAGCGCACCCCCACTCTCCTTCGCCCATCGACCCATCCACTCCAGTCCCGACACGATTTCCCCATTACTCTACCTCCGCGTACGGAATTTCCCAGGATCTAGCACAATATCTCGCGTGTGCGCGTCTTTGAGGGAATCCGAAATCGTCAGACTGCATAAATGCACGTCCGCACGGCCCGCGGCGGTGCACCGGGAAACAATGGGCCGGCCATTATCAGCGCGCGCGCGAGAGAACCGTTTATACGACAGTGTGAGAGGACCGCCTTGGAGAGCTGAGGCGTCGCGAGCGGGCGATTCAGCGAACGAACGATGGGTGACGAAGCTGTTCGCATGGACGCGTGCATGGATTGTCGGATGATGGGTTAGTGGAGGGTGTAATGTGGCTGTATTGTTTCTCCTGTAGTGTTGTCAAATTGATGCTGTTTCCGTTATTTGGATATTCTATTTTTATTTCACCGTTTTATTGTAGATATAATTATCAAGAGAAAGTTTGTAATGGTAAAGTAGTTGGAAAAAACTGTTATGAAAGTAACGCTTAATAAAATTTAAAGAAAAAGAATAAATATAGTATGTCAAATTACGAACTGCTCTTTTTGCACGTTTTTTATGCTTTTAAATTTATAAATGGAAATTGTTTGCGTGATACGATTTACTTCTCCTACAGCTGCTGTTTTCATACGTATTGTAAAACCGATTCGTGAAATGCGCTTTTTTATTTTCTTGGGTAAAAACCTTAACTCTTGTATTGTTATGAGGTCAAGATATATATAGCTACTGCCCATCTATTTCGTTTATAACATTTTCGAATACCTACGCCATTTGCTCTTACGTTTTCACCATTTTTCAGTTGAAAAGTCTTGGCAATTGTACGAATGCAATATCGGAAACGCTTATTTCAAATTTTTATTTTTCGCTTGAATATTATTTTGTAAAATAAATATCTAGTATATTTTGAAAGATGATAAATCAAATAATATATCGTATTAACATTATTTTTCTCCAACGTATATTTTCTCGTCTTTTTTTACCATTAAAATTTTCTATACTGCCACTCCAGTAGTATAAGTATAGGCTATAGTCAGACGCTCGCATATGCGCTCGTGATATTTGACAATCGTAATTAACCTACCTACGCACTTCATTAAAACATAAAAAAATCAAACTTTCTGACAAAGGTTTTGTCGCTACCGACCATACTCCTACCAAACTGCCATTATTCTTCAGCAAACTCTGCAAGCAAAGCGCAGCTAAGAACCTCATCATGTTAACGACGCGCCTCCCCTCCACTCTCTTCAAGTGATCCAGCTAGTCGTAAAAATTCAAATCGTTTCGTCGCACAGCGCCAATTTCTCACTCGGTCCGCCAACTTCTGCGCGCGCCTCCGGCTTGAAATAATGGCCGTCGGATTATGGCGAGCGCGCGGGGTATGAGTAATCCGTGCTGAATGATTTACGCCGTTCTTTCTCTGTTTTTCTCGTCACCGAATTCGCCGGCGACCTTTAGTTTGAGAGAGAGTTTTTGTTTGTGGGCGGATGCACGTGGTTCGAAAATGACACCTGCCCGATTTTATTTTAACGGTTTTGGACGTGTTTCCAAAGCGGAGGATAGTAAAAGTTTAAGTGATTGCGTTGGTTGTCAAAATGTCAAAATAAGATATTTTACATTGTATACGATTGAATGTTCTCTTCATTGGAATTTTTTCTTTTAGTCATTCAAAATCTAAAATTAATTTAAAGTGAATCGTATATGTATATTTTCCATTTGATTGAGTGCCGTAATAGTTTTGTTTTATGTTATATACTATCATATTTCTTCACATCCACGAACAATTTAATAAGATACAAGTATTGCCACGGCAAGTTTGATCCCTACTTAGGAATTCTTATTTTGTCCATTCACTTCGCAGAACAGTCGATGAAATACGTTCGATAAAGTGTCGAACAATGGCACGCAATAAACGAGGCGACGCGTCGTTAAATATATATTTCAGTTCACGCTCTCTCACATGGATAAGTATAATAATCTTCGCGACAATGGGTGAGAGATGCATTAGGTACCGATCGATGCGCCTGCGCAAACACTCGAGACATTCGTGAAGTTTCCAACTTCTCCCTTTCGTTCATCGATTCTCCGTGCAATTAATTTAGCACCGCATAATTATGCGTCCGGTATCCGGCGTCGGTGCACGCCCAACTTCCTAAAAACTATTGCAATAATTCATACGCGCGAAATATTTCAGTAGCACCGCACGCGTGTAACGGAATGCGTTTATTCAATTTACAGCCTGCAATGTGTTTCGTCGGCAACCCATCGACGTTTTGTTTTAATTGAAATTTCGGTTCATTTTTCTGTTTGTGCGTGGGCGAAGGCGAAGATAATATTTCGGATGGCGTTAGGGAAATTATGTGAACCTTCCGGCCGTGGATAATAATAGAATTTAATAAGGTCGCGCGACGAAATTATTAATTAAGTGAGTGAGGGTAGTGTGCTAGTTTTTCGATGATTAATTGGATGCTTTCCAAACTTGTTGAAGCGTATTCGGAAAATTAATTTTTTCTTATATTAATTAAAAAAAACATATAAAAGAATTAAACATGCAAACTTCATAGAACTCGGATTATTTTAGAAAATTTGAGAAATAATTTCTGGAAGAAATGAAAGAATCTAAGCGGATTAAATACTTATATGAATACTGTATTATCTGCACTAAGTAGAATAAGACCGGATTGGCTATAGGCTGACATAACTAGAGAGAACTGGTAGGTTACTTAATCCTTTTTCCGGCTCTGTTAATAATATTACAATGTAAGTTACATAATACGAATCTTAAGATTTTAAAGAAGATCTTGTGCGTTTTAACGAAGATGAGGTTAAACCTCTAGATCGCAGATTGGGTTTCAAGAGTACACAAAATTTAATCTTATTTTTAACTTAATCCATGACCTGGAGTGATTATCTCGCTTACATGTTTGAATTACAAGTTAAATCCTATTCTGTAGAACTCGAATATTCTAAAGTTTAATTATAATCACATTTTTTAGTATGAACTGTGAGACGAAAGATTTTGTAAATGTAACTTCATAAAAGCCTGAAATGTAAAACCGCTACCACTGTTACACTTTATTTACCTGCGTACTCATCAACCCACTTCTACACTTTTTTCCACAATAGCTTTCATCCCAGCACACATGCACACCCACACACACTTCTTGCACGCGCGAAAAATTCGAAGCAGCAGCGCAGCGGCAAAAGCGCCTCTACAGTTTATTTTTCGCAAAGGCGGCCGAGAATGTCGACGCTGCAGCAAAGTAGCAGAGAAGGAGAGAGAGAGAGAGAGAGAGAGAGAGAGCAAGAGAGAGGAGTGGTGCATGCAGAGGCTCTCTCGACCTGTTATTATGCGCGAGTATCGAATACACAGCCAGCAGCAGCAGCAGCAGCAGCGTTGTCGAGTGCCTCGTGAGCTTGCGTTACGAGCGTCTTGGGTTCGTTCTCTCCTCCTCTTTGTTCTACCGCGATGCATGATAAATACGAGGCGCGAGGGGAAACGGTATATAGCAAGCTAGCGCATGACGCTTGTTTCTTCGAGGAATGATGGTGTTCATTTTGCTTGGGTTAATAAATGCCAAAAATTCTAAATTTATCAAAAGTTTTTGTACTTATTCATGATTTATCTTGAATTTTGGATTATTTAGTAAGCTTTTTATTTTAAAATAGTAGTTTAATATTACAATGTACAAGTAAATGCCAAACTTCAGGGCTCTGATACTTCAGCACAGAAGACCTAGATGAAATAGCGACGACTAAGTATAGCTAGATCACTTGGCAGTTGGACTATTCGAAAAGATCGCCAAGCCGTCCTAGACTAGCCATAGACGAGCGGTGCAGTGAGGAGAAGAGAACTGTTGAAGCTTCCTCTCACAAATACAAAACAACACACAAGAACCATGCAATGCCCGAAACGCAGTTAAACAAAGGACTCTGATAGCACAATCAATTGAAAGCTATGCAAGCACAGACGGTCGAGATTCACCTCTCCATCGTGCCCATGCAGCCCTTGCAACGCGTGTTTGTGACTCATGCACTACTTCGAGACAAGAATTCAAGCCGTTAGAATGAACCATGATATCATAAAATACAAAATAATATCAGTTTTAAGAAGTAAGAGTTCAAAAGCCCGAGCATATTTTTTAAATATCTTGAATATTTACAAAAAGACTAATAAATACGGCGATAGAAAACCGTGTTTAGTATTCAAAAAATCAAAACAAGTAAAAATAAGT
The DNA here is from genome assembly GCA_030522985.1 of Torymus sinensis. Classification (NCBI taxonomy): domain Eukaryota; kingdom Metazoa; phylum Arthropoda; class Insecta; order Hymenoptera; family Torymidae; genus Torymus; species Torymus sinensis. Next base: position 38,304 of record JAPYZP010000111.1, on the reverse strand, counting down.
TTATTTGAGGTGAGCATTTTAGATAGTATTAGTAACCTTTGGAGATGGCACACAAACAGTCGCAGTTTAAACAGCTTAAGTTGTAACTTCTCATGCACCCGGTGTATGGGCAAGTTTATGTACATGCTCATTTGAATTAAGATAAGCAGACTAAAGTCTCTGATGTGACTGAAATAACAATTATACTAATAAGTTGTCTCTTTGTTATTCTATGAGTTACGTATATTAAACAGCGGTATGCCAATAAACTACTTTAGAAAACGTGGTTATTTCCAACATTCTATTTTTAATATTACACATAAAAACTTTTTCTTTCAGAAATCTCGTATTTGCGATACCATTCATATTTCGATGTTAAATCTACAGCATTCTGGATATTGCAAGTTTAACTAAAGTGAAATCGCTCGGTCGCACGAGCTATTTTGATTTTGATTACCGCATGCGGCCAGCACGCCCGTGAGCTCAATAGAAATGGACAGCGTATAATGCAGCGCGTGCAGCGGAGAATGGGAAGCGCGAGCATTGTGTGTATAAATACTGTACACTCAATCTTTTGGCTTAAAATACGGAAAGCTCTCGGCAGATTAAAAAGCTTCGCGAAGATGTATGGCATTTACTATTTGTTATTGAACGGTTTTACTTATTTTAGTTCATTAAAAGCTTTTGAGTGTACGATATTTTTGGGTCAATTAGTCAACGTTTTTACAATCTTTGAGTGAACACTCATTAAAATTGTATGTATATGCGTCACAGTAAAAATTATTGGTTAAAATGTCACTTCAGCTTTTTTGACAAATGAAAATCGTAAATAACAATTTTACAAGGTTCAATGCTGTGAAGAATAACGACAGCGAAATGATGTTGTTATTGAAAGTAATGGCATCGAATTGGACGTATAAGCAAAGGCAATCTTAATAATGTGAAAATATTGATTAAATTGATTAAATTTGTTCTTTACTTCTGTGACGCAATTTACTTTTTAGACACATTATATGATTGTCAGTCGGAATATCAATTTATTAATTTTGAAGTCATTTTTATTAGAAAATATCTTATCGAAAAATAGATATTGCGCAAAATTTCGGTGAACTAAGTAACTGAGGGTATACATTTATAAACTTACATTTCCACTATCTTGAAAGAAATAATAATTCTCCTCACAAGCACGGGAGAAAAGGGACAAATTTTACGCGCTCTCCCCCTCACGCGCAAGCAGGTGTTTCCCCCGAGGGTGAGAAAGAGCAAAGGAAAAAACTCTCGCCTCTAATCATTAACTTTGTGCGCAAATTTGTTGAGCGAGCGATAAATCTCATTATGACGAGTGTGTGTTTACCGAGCCGGGGGCTGAAAAACTCACGCGCTTCATGACCTTGCCAATTTTCCAAAAAATACTTTGGCGGGGACGAGCTGTTATATGTACTATGTGTGTGTGAGAGTGTCAAAGATGATGTATGGTTTAAGGACTTTTTGTATTAATCTCTAGTTTGACTGTTGCCTGTTATTTATGGAGTTAACAACTGATACGAAGAACCAGCCTGAGAAAACGGTATGAAAATGGTGTTTGTAAAGTCCGTGTACGGTATAAAAATGTTTTGACTTCTTAGAACTTTTGATATTGATAAAAGGTTTTTTATTACCAACTCGTATTTCGTACTTTTGAAATACGTCAGGCCTTTTGCAACCTACTAAACTTTTAACCTTAAAATTTTGAGCCTTATCTGAAGAAAATCGCATTATAACTGCTAAAGAAACAGCGTTATGACTACGTACGCGTTTCAAGTCCATATAATTCAAAATACAATGATTATAACATATTTTTTTGAAATCTTTTTCCCCTACAAAAACCTTTCTATATAAAGGAAGCAATTAAATATTAAAAAAAATCATAAAAGAAATATCTGCGTATAGATATGAGGTAACTCGGAGTAATTCGGCCACTACGCTAATTCAGCCATTTTTCTAGTTCACTATCTTCATTGTCGCCAGCTTCCAAATATGAAAAATATATACCTTATAAATCATTTTTTATCGTTTAAGAATGATCACTACATTTTTATCGAAGTTTCTATTATCAAATGTCATCGAGTCGAGCGACTTATAAAGTAAAAAAAGCAAGTATTTCGCTTATAGTCGAAATATAAGCTAAAAATCCAATTGAAAGTTCTAGGGGCAGAAAAGTGAGGTTTTTTCCTTGAAATTAATATGGAAGTAATATTATAAATAATTTCTTTTTCTAATTTATAAAAGCAAAAGACTTTCGCGTCTATAATTCACCTAATTCGGCCAATCTGTAAAGAAGATGTGATCCTATAAATATGAGAGGGTGTGAAATTAGTATTACTTTCACGAATTGTCATTAATGTGTCCCTTTTCTGAGAAGAAACTAAAAATATGATTAGCAATGATCAATTTGATTGATCGAATTTTTTGTGTAATTTACGGCATACTCCCTTATAGAATTTCAAAATCATTTGTAGAATTCATTATAATGTAAAATAAATTTCTTTATTCCCTTTATACTTAGAATTATTCATAGGAGTTAATAATTAAATAAAGTTTTTTATATATTTAAAGACATAAATTTTATTAATTTTTAGAGTTAATGAGTTTTCTTGCACTATTTTTTCAATATTGGCCGAATTAGGTAACGTGTCAGGTAATTTGGCCGAAACGCACATTTTAGGCTGTTGCACCTTACAAAGACAATATCACATTTGACGCGTTCCTAATTGTTTTCTTGGTAGTATATATAGTGTACTTCAAAGCCTTTCACATCATTTTTACCGAAAGCATTTACAGAAGGAAGAAGTTACCTTAATTGATATAATAGTATGAGTGCACCACAGCTACTTTTAAATAATCTCGACCAGAACTCGTTGAAATCTTTTAAAAGAATAACGCAAAATCAATTGGTTTTAATTGAATCTGAACATGAATAACGTGGTTCTTCATCATTTTCATCGGATTCTATAGAAAATTAAAACGGCGGTCGGGAAATAAAAACTCTTATAAATCCCCTTCTTACTATATTTTAGAGGCGGATAATTGAAGTCAAGTACTAGACTGCCCGCTATTATATACTTATACATCGTATTCCCTGGCAATATTTTGCAAAAATTTCGCATTAAAATTTTAATAGAGCTACCGGCCGCCTCCACGATATTGCGTGCACGTCGCCAACGAAGCTGTTTTTTTCCTTCTACTCCTTGGAGTGGGAGAAGGAGAAGACGAGAGGAGGGCCGGAGAGATCCCCGCGAAAGTTGCTCACAGCTTATAAGGCGGAAACTTTACGCATTTTACTCTTCCACCTGCTCGAGGAAGTCACGGCGGCACGCGAGGCGCCGGGAATAACGCCCAATTAGGGCTTGATTTATGAACGCGCCCACGCGGCTTCCAGCTGAAGCGCTAAAAAAGATTTACATCGCCGGTGAGCTGAGTGGCACTTTGACAGAATTAATGATATTTTCAAATAAATATAAAATAACGGAAGACGCTATCTAAAATGGCCAATTAGTGTGATCCTCTAAACAAATTTTATGTACTTAATATTATGTGTAGGAACAATTTTTAAAAGACCGGAGGACAGTTTCCTGGGAACAATTTGTAAAATGCCAATTTATTTGGTTTTTATCAGTTTTACTTTCTAATTCATTTGGTCTATCCAAGTGAGACATGTAATAATCAATGAGAGGCATTTTAGTAATTGGTTCATTGAAATCACCAGTTACCAACGTCAATAATTGTTGAAAAAGTATTTTAGATGCTTTCCAAACATGTGAACAAGAATATTCACAAAGCACTAGTCAGTTACGCTATAAAAATTGCAATAATCAAAAACATGCATAGCATTTTGTTATTTCAAAAAATTTTTTTATAATATAGCTTTATTTACAGTTTAAGCAAAAACAAAATCAACAATAATGGTGGTTCGTTAATTGCGGTGTAATGTTTAGTTGCATTGGAGCTCATTACGACGTTTGCGCTATAGATCTGTTTGTTCTATTTCTAATTTTGAATGTTTCGGCGGTAGCTATTTAAACTCCATTTGAAGTATCCATGCATGCAGCATCATTTAAGTGCAACCGTTACATTACTTTTAATGGTACACTTGAAACTTCGAAATCGATTTTCTGAAAGCTGTTTAAGGTACAGTTATAGAATATATTGGTTACTAACTACGGTCTGGATTTACGGTATCAAATGTCCTCGTACATTGAAGACAGAAGTAATTGGGCAAAGTTTAAATAAAACTTGCAACGCATTAACAGCGAATTCCAGAATGACTATTATTTGTTCATTTGAATCCACAAAAATAACACCAGTACAGTTTTAGGCACGACCGCTTCTCGGGAAAGCCTTATATTTTCGGCAGGGCGAAAATTGTAACACTTCAAATTCTCAAAATTTACAACATAATAGTATATTACATACCTAGGCCGGTATAATAAGAAATGTCTCAAATCACGTAATGTAATTGACGGTCGAGGCGAAGCCGTGAAACTAATAGAATTATACATTTTTCGAAATAATTTGAAATGCAAAGGATCTCCTGCAAAATGATATAATGAAAATGATAGGCGGTCATGCCTATAATGTAAAAAAATGAAGTTTTTAGATGGAAAGCCGGGAGTTTGCGCGCGATAGCGCGTAGGGGGGTGCGGCCCCCTATATTAGTTATGACCCTCTCTTGTTCGGCATCTTAGCACTTGCGTTTGAGTCTTCGCATGTGGTGCATTCTAAAGACAATGACCATGTTGACACAGACTTTGATCGAATATCACGTTGTCGGAAAATCCATCAATAATCTTTGACATTTATGATAGACATACCCTCTACTTCATTTTTTGTTAAATGACAGCACGACTCAGGGAGATTCATCTAAAAAATAGTAGCTCGCACATCTTTCATGATAACACAGTACACACGACGACACTATATCGACGGCTGAGCGGAACAAGGGCGTATCTCGCCGTGTGGATAAAGAAGAGCATAAAAAATGCACCAAAATTCGCAGACAGTCGAACAGTGAATTTTGACGATTAAACAACGTATTTTCGATGCTCAATTTCAAACGTTGATAACTTTGGAAGTAATCGACATTTTTTAATCCTTAAAAAAGCAAATTAAAGCTCATACTCTCTAGTTTTATTTTCTCTTCCTGAAATGATATTTTAGACTTTCCAATGTCAAACAGTGGCCGTTTCAAGAAGAGGTTTTTTAAAGACTTTCTTCAAAATAAAGCTAAAAGTGACCAGAACTTTGTTTTTTTTTTGAGCGTTAGGGTCTAATATTGCAGCTTTTTTCATATTCTTATATCCAAAAACATATCCCACAGTTTCAGCCGAATCCGAGATCCGGACCCCTGACCCTATCCTAGTTAGATTTAAAATCGAAGCATATTAGTTTACGTTTTATAGAAAAACAAAACCAATTTTAAAATAAATGACGAAACTTTTATTGAATATCTCAAAGAAATTCTGTAAAAAACAATACAAAGAAATATAAGCTACACGAGATACTTTGGCGTTCACATATTTATTTATTGTTTGATACTTCATTGTAAAAAATTTTCCTTAGCTTTTCTTTAATTACATTCTGTTGTCACACTCCATTCGTGTTTTCGTCACAAAATTGCAATCATTACTCCTTAGACCAACCTCGACGTACTTACAAACACGTTCACATTCACTCAAGCACGTCGTAGTTTCAATAACTATGTCAAAAGTCAAAAGATTCTCCCTCCCATGCTCCCTGCAAAGAAAATAAACAAATTGTACAGCGCTCTTCGTCTTTAATTAATTGCTTGTTACAGTAGAAGAAAAGGAGGCATATATAGATGCATGAGAGAAAGAGAGTGAGAGAGAGGGAGAGCGAGAGATAGAGAGAGAGAGGGAGAGCGAGAGATAGAGAGAGAGAGAGGGAGAGGAGAGAGAGGGAGAGGAGAGAGATAACCAAAACGGCTCACGTCCGAACGAGCCACGGAATCGAGTGACGCTAATGCGCCTAATAAGCATTAATAACATTGGGCCGGACCGGCGATTCTCTCTCGACGTAAACGCGGGTTGACTCGGCAACGTTTGGTAACGACGCTTGTATTATTCATGACCGATATCCCCGTCCCTCATCTGCGCGTAGCTGCGGCATGTCGGCGTTGTGGGTGCGCGGGAAGTAATGGTACGGGTAAGTGTGCGCGTCGGCATCGGACGATTTGACTTTCAAATGGAATTTTTCAATAAGCCGATCGGCTGCTCGATGGACGGTGCAGGCGGACGAGGCTGCGCTTTCCGTTTCGCGGGGTGCGCATCGAATCGAGAGTGATTAGCCGATTGGCGGCTCTTTGTTTTATCATTGAATTATAGCACACTTTTCAGCTGTTTCGTCGGACATGCTCAACTGCGGAAAATTAAAATTGATTAGCGGAAATTTATAGTTCAATGATTTTATGTTGAATTATCTGAGATTAAAATATTATAAAATTGAATAAAAAGTTTTTGTCCGACAAAATAAACTTTATATTATAAGATAGATAATACTTGTATAGAGAGATTCGAGCTCAAACTTCATATATAATGTCACTCTATCTCGCTTATAGTAATTCATGTATCTTTGAATGACTTTGCTTGCATCTCAGTTAATTATCAAATTTATCGAGCCAAGAGCCACTAAAAATTTGAATACGCAAGCTATAAAGGAAGTACTGCACTTGCAGGCTGCATGGGAAGAGCGCGCGCCGGAGCTCGAGCTTCGCGGAAACGGTCCGCTCTAGCGATTCGGGTGTAACTACAAATCATAGAATGTATTCAAAGAGGTGGTTAGATACCAGAGGCTCAGTAATAAATCCCACTTTAATACTGCGTTTAAGTATATTATACGTACTACAAACGCCGGGGGCTATTCTGCATAATACGAGAGTTTCATTGTGTACATAAAATCACATTGAACCGCTACATACAATATATGATGCGAGTATACAGGTAACAAAATGCTTTTAATGCACTATGAGCTTTTTTGAGCTGTAAGTGTAATTGAATTTGATTTTTTAGTTTACAGTTTCTACAATGTTGTGCCCGACATATGCGCTTATTCTATTGGCTGGCTTTTCTCACTTAACATTTTTAGTTTATAAAAGGGGGTATTACCTTTATTAAATAAGATATAGGTCTCTCGACGTGGCGTAATTAGTACGCTGTGTAAAGTGTGCATCTCGATTACCCAAATCGACGATGTATCCCCTTAGTTATTGATTATATCGGTACGAGAAGGAAGGAGAGGCACTTGTATTTCGAATGTATGTTGCATAGTAAAATTGTTTTATGAAAAACAAAAGGGGTATACGTAAGAAAAGCCAGTCAAGAAAAAGAAACAAAATGTCATTGTCGTCAATAAATTCTTATTGAAAGTTACTGTAGTTATTTATTTATTAAAAGAGTATATTAGTTCGTACGAATATTTTACGGCGATGTCAAAGATTAGTATAGATCTCTACAATACCGGTATCGTCATTTTATTCATTTTCTGTAAATTATAGATCGATGTTTCGAAAAAAGTCTATTTCTTACCCTACTCAATCATGCAATAAGTACGTGGTAAAAATAGTTTTTTTTTTATATTTGGGTTTAAAAATCGTATTCAGTATTACATATTTTGAATCAAAATTTATACAAAGCTTTCTCTTTGAGAAATCGAAAAGGACTTTGCTATTTTCTTCACAATATTTTCAAATTTAAATTTTCACCGGATATCTTTAAGCCTGCTATACTGAACTCTAATACTCATTCTGTATCAAATAAAATTGGGGTCGTCAAAAAAAAAAAACTGAAAATTGAACGAAAAATACCATGTAGGTATTGGCGTCTAGGATCTTCATCATGCGTCAGCGAATTTCTTATTCGTATATTATTATTTAGATTTGAGATTTAATAAATCATCAGATTCAGTAAATCAATTTGTACAGTATTTCTAATGGAAATGATTTATATGCTTATCGTATCAAATTATTCTGAAAGGGGTTCAAATATGCATAATGTGGTCACATTATAAATTTAGATGTGACTTATTTTTATTTGCAACTTGGTGTATTCTAACACATAATTAATACAGTTTGCCTTATAGTTTAATATTTGTTACCTATATTCGAAGTTGTATTTCTGCGGTATATATTTCTGTTATCTGTGGTTTGATTTGTAAATAGCATCTATGCTAGGACCCCGACTAGAAATACAAGCTCTGAGAAATAGTTTTCAATATATTCATCTATATGAATATAAACAATAACATCAGCACGCTATTCCCAAAACTAGCCATCCATCCAATCGCAAACCATTGTACAATACAGTATCCAAAACAATTCGTGGCGCAAAACGTTCTATGCAAGATCACCTATTCAACCTGAAAAATAATTCGCGAAAAAAAATCGCTACACACACTCACACACAGGAAAGAGACACTTATACATACCGTGAAAAAATAAACTTGGGTCACACTCCGGTGAGACTGTTTATAAAAGGCATTATCCCGACGAGTCCAGCTGGAATAGCCTCCGCGTAAGGCGCCTCCTCGGGAATTTACGAGATTGCACTGCGAGGGAGTCAGCGAGGGAGGAGGTGGAATATGATGTGTATGTGTGTTTGCGTGGGCGCGCGTGTGTGTGTGCACGAGCGCGGTCGACCGCCTGTGGCTCGCGGTCCCCCCGGCGGCATTTCAGTGTCGGAACTGGCATTCGATCACGTAGCCGAGAAAATTACGTTTTTTGCTGTGTTCCAAGAATAAGTAGGTGGATGGTTTTTTTCCTATCTAACGTTTTTTAGGGTTACTTTGTTTTTGCATGTCTGAATAAAGATATGAATATGAATGGTTTACATATTTTCTTTGATTTATTGTAAGAGTTGATTTGTTTTATCTCATTATTTTGTTTTCTTTCTAGAGTAATGCAAGTGATATAAAATGCACCCGTAAGATATTTGTTAATTGGAATAATAATTAATTGAGGGAAACTGTTGCTTTGATATTCATCTTATCTATAATATGTGCGTTTAATTTCATCGAAACGGCTACATCATTGGATACTAATGAATGATGACTAGTTAATTACTAGTATCTTCCCTAGCAAAAATTAAAAAATCTAAATATATTTAGATAAATGTAAAAAAATGTAAAAAAATGTAAAAAAGTGTAAAAAACTACTGGATTTCGGACGTTTTACCCTTTTCTACGCTTTCTTTACACTTTTTTATATTTTTGTACACTATCTTAAAGTTTTTTAACATTTTGTAACACTTTCTTTGATACTCATAATTCAAAAATTCTTTTATGAAAAATTTTTTTTACTTTATATGCCTAAGAACGATCTGCTTTTGTTTGATATAATTATTATTTATCAATTTAAAGTTAATTTTGGCATTTACATTTGATAAACATTGATATTTCAATTACTAGTAATAGTTTTAGATACATTGTGTAATTGTTAGACAGTGATTTTTATTAAAAATGCTTTCATTTTATTAACACATTCTCACAAAATATCGTTAATTTTTTACCTGGTTGGTTATATTAAATTTTTGATTTTGATTAGTGTCTTACATTTATTAATTATTTTTACATCTCCATCCAGTTAATTTCCACAGCTAAAATGAATATGGAATTTATGTCAATGTATAATTACGGTGATATGGATTTATTGACAACTCTTTGACGTTCTCCATTGGTTGTCGAAAGCGTGCAAATACATTGCTACTTGGCACAGTGATGTGACACCGCGAGTGGAAGGTGATTTTTGGCTGTGACTGGAAAGCAATTATATAGGTATACATTAGAGGAGCCTGATAAGATTGGCTATAATTTTTGGCTCTCCCTCAAAGTGAAAAATGATGCCTGTAAAGTCGAGTGCACTTCTGGGAGGCGGATATATAGGTCACGGGAAGGGGAGCACATAAAGGCAGCGTTTGCGACTAATACCTACGTTGGCAACGCCGCCGGAAAACTTTCTACGGCAATCAGAAGTTTGGCGGTAAATAACCTATGATGAATCGCTCATTTGTGGACGGAAATATTAAATAAAATGGATTTATACCGCCAAACTAGTGGACAAATGCCAAAAATAGAGCTAAATAGCTTTTGGAAGATGAAATTTCAGTTTTATTGAACGATAGATTGCTTAAACTGAATGTCAATCTTTTACATTTTTATAAGATAAATGTTTCAAGTTTTTATTGCACCATGTGAATAGAAAGTGTAATATTAGTTGATCTTTATTGACAATCATAATGCTCAGTATGTATTATATTATGGAGTTTTCATACTAAACACGCTTGTGTATAAATCATTCTATGAATTTTTCAAACTTACAGTCTCGTAAATACAGAAACACTCATAAAAATGATAGAATAATAAGTTCATTTCAAAATTTTATGTTTATTTTACGGTATATCATGTACGTTCACAGAGCCTTTAGGACAATGTCGGTCTATAGAAACAAACGTAAACAAGTTTTGCTTTATAACAAAAACGTTTCTGGAATACCTCATACCATAGCTTGAAAAATTTATGATCCGCATACCACAAAAGCGTTTATGCGAGTTTGAAGTCCATAAATTTTACTTTATGAAATTTTTCGGGTCAGGGAAATGCATATTCAATACGGCTCTAAATAAAAATATTCAATATTTATATTCATTCAAAAACATCGTTAGCTATTCTTATTTTCTTCATTAATGTATGTCACAGGAAAAAGTTCAGAAATATTGCGATGCTGCGTACAACGTGATCAAAAAGCTCTAGAACGATTGTTGTTGATCAACCTAGCTTACGTCGTAAATATTCTAATTTTACAATACGAAATAAAAATAGCAAGAGCCGGTGGTGTTCCGCAAATACTCCCGTTAATCTATCGAAACGATTTACGGTCGTAGTAAGTCGTAGAAGCCGCAAAAAATTCGCATCTAAACCAATAACTGATAAAGGTACTGCATCCGCAAATGGTATTACACGAGGTCGATCCTGCAGCGGGAGAGCACACATAACTCAACTTATATACAGCCCACCTGAGGATGCGACACCGCGGCCAGACTATTAATCTCTGACGATCTAGTGAAGCGTGTACCTATGAACAAGAAAAGATACACAAGAGGAAAAAGTAACAATAAGAGGCACTTCAAGAGTGAAAATCAGGACATACATGGGCGGTCATTAATTATAAAAATTTCTCTCGAGCGCGAGGGTGAAAGTTCTTCGGATGCAGCAGCGATTTGTTGCTCGACAGCGACGCGCTTTCCACACGGGAGAGAGAGAGAGAGAGAGAGAGAGAGAGAGAGAGAGAGAGAGAGAGAGAGAGAGAAGGCGAGTGCTTTTAACGACGCGAATGACTTTGAATATCTTTGCAGGATGTGATGCGAGACGATCAATCTTGCACAAGTGTTGGAGAGTGCGCGTGCAGTTTTGACAAATACATCGCGCTACCGTGGTGGAGATGTTATCGAATTAAAGTGAAATATGAGGTAAGCTTTGAATGACGTTTGCAATAGATGTATTTCCTGGATTTATGTGTGAACTGCGTATTCTTGATTCTTCTTTTTTATTCTTGTTTGTGACAGCCTCGGATTCGCAGTTTTTTAACGCGATTCGTATATAAACACAGCGTATATTTTATTCAGAAAAACAAAAACTGCCCATATCTATGGGTTCAACATCCAGTAAACCAACCTCTCTATTCTCATATTGGCAGAAGAGCCCCTAAAAGACAGTCTAAAAATAACCCTCCAATCCCAGGACCAAGACATCGTTCGGCCACATCTCCAAATCCCTATAAGTAACAGGAGAGGCCAGGCATCTTTCCTATACACAAAGACGACGCTTGGTGGTGGGTGGCCGAGCCGTAGATTTCCTTTTCTCGTCACCGAATCCCAGGCTTATTAAATTAAGATGCTCGCTGCAAGGGAGAAAACGATGGGCGTCGCTGCACCGCTCGCTCGTTATACCGCGACTGACACTGATGAAGCTCCGTGCGAGCTTTTTGCCAGCGACGGTCGCCGAACAGGGCGTATCGATCCGCAGTGCCCCTGTCTGTGATCGAGGCAGGAGGGTGACACACGAGGATAGCAGGGGGAGAGACGCACGCGAAGGGGCGAGGGCCAGATGATGCGAGCTGCGCAACACTGAGGGCTTTTTGTCTTCTGATCTGTGCAGCAATAGCTTTTTGCAGTTCGTTTTTTTTGCTGCTGTGTATGGTTAAGTTGACGAGGAATGTTTTTTGAACTCCAGTTTATACTCACATCAGTTTTGTCGGGGTAAGATGCATGGATTTCTGGCTAAAATTTGTTTAATAATTTAAAATTCATCGATTATCTGTTTTAAATGTTGCAATGAATGAGTACGGATTAATTGACGTTAAAAAACGAAAACAGTTGAGTAGAATATAAGCAGACTTGTCTGACAATAATCGGCCTTTATCTACTTAGCGGCCTTAAACCTGCGAAGAATTACTATTATATTTCTTTTATAGTATTTTTATTGTAAAAATAGCACATACTAGCTTTTTTTAGAGGTCTCTTTTTATTTAAAAAAACACCCAAAGAATGATGAATAAAAATTAGATTATGAAATTAAATTAACAGGGCAAATTGTCTGAACATGCCCTCCGGCTATTCGCTATTACGGGAACGATACACAGATTGTATAATGCAAAAGCATTTTCTTCTTTTTAGATGCATATTATGAATATATAAAGTCCAATATCTTGTACCATTAATTCCATTTTGTATCTACGATCGTGCGCCTGATAACAACGTCCAATTTTACGAGAACCCTTGTTCCAACCATGGAATCATGCGATATTCTCCGTCTAAAATAATAAATTCCAATCTCTCGGCTGAATTCCGAGTGTAAATACTATATATATTCTCGCGTGAAGCAAAAAAAAAGAAAAAGAAAGAAAACTCGACTCTAAAGCGTTTACCACGTGTAGAGAGCGGCGCGGCACGTGAGAGAGCACCTGGCTGTTATTTTTCCACGGTAAATCGCGCCTTAAAAATAGCAGGGAGGCTATTTATAGAATGTGCAATCTGCGCGAAACAAGATCGCCCTCGAAAATAACCAACTCTCGGCGGCGCTCGCTCGCCATGGTGCGCTTGCGCCCTTCCCCGAATTAGGAGAGTCGCGTGCAGCCTTCGGCGCATGAGCGCGAGCGTAAATGGGTCACACGAGTTGCGCGGTGAGTCCCCAACGCGTTGCGTTCGCTGCGTAGGTATACACACAAAGGTGGGCGGGAAGAATGTGATTTTTCGACTTCTCGCGCTTATCTATACATATAGGCGCCGCGCATGTTTCCAACCTCGTTCGGAGCATGCCTATATGAGATGCAAATCGAAGAGGCGCACGCCCTTCTTTCTTGCTGCAAGAATTTTTAGCCGGATTTCTTTGAAAGCGCGCTTGCTTTTGCCAGATTTTTACCGGAAGGACCGAGTCGTGCTTCTGATTTCACATTCTTGATCTATTTTCATATTCCTTTACTTTTTATAGTACAACAGAAAATATTCATGAGCTATGCGCTACTCGCTACAAAATATTCGATTAATTATTACATTGACAGCGTTCCAAAGAGACTAATCATTTTATCACATGCCTTAGGGAAGTATGACGTAGGACAAGAAAAAAGTTTGGGCTTTCCTAAACGACATTATCTTAACGAACTCTAAAAGCAAATGTACGTCAGCAAGTGTGGAAATGACGTCTCCAGCGGATTTTAGCTCTCATTAATTCGATGCAATGAAGTTTTCCGATAAATTAAATTCACCCTTTGTTCATCAATATTAAAATATCGGAAAAATGTTGTTAGAAATACTTTTGAAATTTCCGTCGCAAAGTCACCATATCCCTATACAAAAGCAGTCGGGCAGGTCACATCAGCAAGAAAGAATTTTCCTCAAAAATCAGCCACGGATAATACGGGCAGGGGCGCGCACTCCTTTCACCCCATATATATCTGTGCCATGGCGAGGGGCATTGGCGACTCCGGTTTTTCTCGGAAAACCAGCGACTCCGGGCGAGAGAAACGAGGAAGCCCACGCAACTGTAGGGCAGGGCGCTTCGCTGGATATATACACAGGCGCACACAGGGAGGCGAGAAAAATGAAGCCCGCTTTGTATCTAAAGCGCGTATAGACGCGTTATCATCATCGTCTCTTCTCTCTTCCTCTTTCTTTCGCCTGCGATCGTCGCTCGTTCATAAATCTCCGCCACACGTGCGCCGCCCGCATCTAGCCTAGAAACCACGGGTTGACTCGTCGAGCGAGGGGAGGGATATAAAGGACGGGAGGGACGCGTGCAGCGCGTTTGCGGATGCCACGAATTTACCACACCTATGCAAGTACGTGTCTTTGCGTCGATGTGTACGTATACGTATACATATATGCGTACGCGTGTGAGAGATAGAACTGATTCGAAATGGAGACATTTTCGCGGAAAATGTACCGGCAGGAGCATGCAGCGCCTGATCGATACCCTCTTTTTCCCGGTACAGGTTGCACGAGCTCTGTATGTGTGTCTGAACGTGTGCACGCGCGCGTTTAAGTGCCATACGAGGATTCTCGAGTTTTTTGCTCCTCGATTACGCGCTATTATTAAGTGGCCTAGAGTTTTTTGCGAGCCTCGCGCGCGATCGGCACTTTGCTTTTTTGTTCGCCCTCGCTATTCTCGGCGCTTAGCTCTGCTATATGTATATTGTTCAATCGATATAGAGATGCTTCATTTTTGTGACATTTATTTTGTAAGAATTATACGCGAATTTTTATCTTCAGAGAATTTTGAATGCATACATTATTTTAACGCTGAGGAAATAAGCCAGAGCATGTGCAGAATGAATAATGGAGTAATTATAATTTTGTATATTATCTTCTTAATTATTCTCATTATAGCATGTTTGCGCTTTCAGCAACGTATTTATAAAATATGTTTCCAAGATATTGCATTGCACGCTAAGAATTTCGCTATTACGCTAGTACTTACAGTCTGTTGCATAGTGAATTCTCGAGAAAAATTATTTGGACTGCGAACTATTTTTGGAAATATATAATGCAAATCATACTATAGTTTTTATTATATACATACATTATTGTTAAGAAAATTTATTAAGGTATGAATAAAAGCAGGACATATCCTCATTAAAATATTGAATGTAAAGATGTTATACATATTTTTCTCTCCTTTTTGAATAAAATCTCATTTTACAAAGCGATTTTACTTTTAAGATGCCATTAAAATTCAATCCGCGATCACGCTCGACATCTCAATCCGTATCATAAATTTCACGAAATTGTAAAAAACACCTCTCGCCGCTTTTTTTCGTCCTTACATCGCATAATGGAAGCACCCCACCTCCCCTGTCGGCATGAAAATCTCAAGAGCTATATTTAAAATTCAGCGCGGGCGCGGAGCAATCGAATTAAAAAAACGTCGACCCCTGGGCTCTGTCGGCGGTGGTAAATCGATTTATCGCATCCATGAGCACCGCGGCAATTCCCCAGTGGCGTTCAGGAAAAGCTATGTCGAAAATTCTTCTTTTTTTTATTTTTGTTTACCTAGACTCCGCGCGTGTGTGGGTTGTGTCACGCGCGGCGCTCGTATAATAAGTTTATCGCAAGCACGCACGATCGCGTCGGTGGGCGTTGTGTTTCTCTTTGCAGGGGAGCAGCAGCCGATCGACGACGCTAAAATTAAAGCCCACACAAATTCGGAGAGAAAGACAGCTGAGAGAGAACTTCAAAGAAGCTCCCTGCGCACAAGTACGCCATGCACGTTTCACGTATATACACACACGTATACTCGCCTCTACACTGCGGTCCTTTCACGCTCATTGGTCTTGCTGCCATCACCGTTGCCGTGCTTTGAATGTCGGAGGAGAGGCACACAGAGACCTATTCGATTTTCGGCTGATTTATAGGCCTATCTGGATTTCGCGCAAGCGTACGCGCACCTTTGCATGCTGCATGTATTTCTATATAAGCATTTCTTTCTAGGCTTCCGTGTATTCGTATAATGAATTTATGTGTACATCGGAATTTGCACACATGTATTATCATATATAACCATATATATCATCATATATATATGAGAAATCTTCGATGCTATACAATCGCGCATTTGCTTTTGGTTCTATCTGACTGTATATGATAATATATACTCATACATAAGTATTGTATATAATTATACATGACCTTACACATAAGGTCAGATTTAATAAATAACCATATATTATGATTATATTATATAATAATTTATATATAATCATATATGTGCAATTCTCATCAAATTTTTTTCGACACACCTTCGGCGTATGGTTTTTCTTGTTTATTATAGTATATAACATGAAGATCCATAGTTGAATAGCGTCCATCAAGTGGACTATTTTTATTAGAACAACTTAAAAAAAGGAAAAAAAATTATGAAAATGACAAAAAAAGTCCTCTTTTTCAAATCTCAGCTATTTAGCTCAGAACCGATCAACTCAAAGTTTCAAAAGAGAAATAGAAATTAGAAAGAAAGAGCTTTTATTCCTTTTTTTGAAAATTAAAAAATGTCGATTCCTTCAAAAGTTATAAGGGTTTGAAGTTGAACGTTGAAAAAACATAAAAACAAGTTCAAAGCCGAGGCGGCTGATTTTCGACGATTTGTGTATGTTTATACTTTTTTGACGTTCAATTTCAAACCTTTATAACTTTTGAAGGAATCGACATTTTTTAATTTTCAAAAAAGAGAATGAAAGCTCTTTCTTTCTAGTTTCAATTTCTTTTTTGAAACTTTGAGTTGATCGGTTCTGGGCTAAATGGTTGAGGTTTGGAAAGGAGAACTTTTTTGTTACTTTATTTATTTTATGTACTATATAATAAACAAGAATCGTGATTTTGAGTTTTTTCGCGACTTTGATGAGAATTGCACATATAACTTCTCTTACCTGCTCATTTATCTACCGCGTTGGGATCTCGCAATGATAAATAAGAGAGGGGAGTGAGGGTCTTAATAGTGTTTTATATAAAGTTCTTCCGCGCTCTTCCGATACCTACGAAAAGATAGCAAGCGCGCAACAAATTTGAGGTGAGAGAGAAACAAATGCAGGCTTTTTTCTGACATTTGCGAAGCTGAAGGAAGTTAGAGCGGAGGGGGAATTATATAGGAATGCCAGATAAGATTGATTTTTTAGACCCCGATGTCTGCTCTCTCCCTCCGCGAGCTGAACACGTTACTGCTCTCTCACGAGCATACCGGAAGAGAGCGAAAAAGGAATTCGGAAGATAGGGATTTGTTATTTGTTACAAAAATTAAGAATTCCAACTTCCGAGGATGAAAAGAGATAATTGTGGCATGTTGGTTTGTAAAGGATTTCGAGAGTAAAGATCCTAGAAATTATTTCATTCTAGGATTGAAACAGTGTTCTTTTATATGTTTTATAAGTTACAGAAAATATAGAGTACAATATATACATTCAAAGTTGTGTCAATCATGTAGGGAACATTCAATTGATAAAGATTATTAGTTTGTACTGAAAATACATTTTTATTTCGATTTTACAAATATTTAAGATAACATATTCATCCGTAAAGATTTTTATTTACAATAATCTTCTTTTTTAGCTCAGAGCTATAACATATTTTAACGTTATATTTATAGGAAATTATTCTCTAATGTTCGCCTGGAATCTTGTATGATTCCATATTCATGAAGCAGTAACTAATTACATATATTAATATTACAGTATGCAATTACGCATGCATCATCAATAATATTTAGATGATTTGAGTTGTTTTGAATCATGTAATATTATATACGAAATTCTCACAAATGAAAGGATATAGGGGCATTGGAAAAAGATTTACTATTTTGCATTAGCCAAAATCAAAAAATTTGTTTGAGTTACTAAAATGAATTTTTTATTTTTAGATATTATACAATATTTAAGAAATATACCTAATTATTGAAAGTTTTAAAAATTGCTATTTATAGGATTAAAGAGGTAATCATTGAATGCTATGAACGTTTTGTCTATAGTAACAATAATGTCAACGTCAAAAAATATGATGAAGTAGAAAAAATGCCTAAAAAGTATATCGTAAAAAAAATTTTGATGATTTTAATTTCCAGAAAATTGTAAGACCTTTGTGGAATTCCTCATATTTGATAAATTTTATTATTTGTTTTCTTTTTGATAACCCAGAATAACAAAAATAATTTTAGTTGAACGAAGTGTTACTTTTATTTTTGACAGATACGCAGTCTTTTATCGATTGTTTATATATTGCCAAAGCTTTTCCCTGATTTGATGGAGTTTTAAATGGTTGGGAATATTGACATGAAATAGAACAAGGAACAAACTAGTGGAATCTAACTACTGTGTAACGCCTGTGTAAATATCTATTGAGCTTGTCGGTAGAGCAGCAAACTATAGATAAAACAAAGATTACCGATCAAAATTGAAATAAATGAATTGACAATAACTTTGGAGCGTGCAAACAAAATATAGTTTAAATTTAATATATATCTACAAAAGTTTATATAATTTAAAGCAAAAGCAGTAGAATAAACTACTATTTTCAAGTTCAATATTATCGGTGAAGGTGGATTTGTGCACATGCAGGGTGGCCTGTCAAATCCAGATTTTTTTTCGACGTTGCAATATTTCGAACGAGAAATTTAAACACAAGGATTGATTCTACAATGGTTAAAGAATATCTGAGAAATATTTGAGATTTATCGGATAAGTAGTTCTCAAATGGAAGACTTTGAAAAAGTGTATAGAAGTTCACAGATCCATATAGTATGTTCCGTGATCGAAAAAGCAGGTATATGGGCTCCGAGGGTTAAGTATTACCTTATATTGTGTGACGAGTAACATGCCTAGTTAACTATGTTTTCGTCTTAAAATTTACTCCCAAGACCATCGTCATCACGCACATAAACATTTCAGTACGTATGTATATAATATACAGGGTGTTCAAAAAATACCGGGACAGCTGGATAAGTCTTCAATAAGCCATTTGGTATAAAAACGATAAATACTGAATTTGTTGGGGGGCTCTAGGTACTAGGATAAGGTCACTGTCGAGTACCGTGATTACTCCAGCCCTCCCCAAACTTCTATATGTAATTTTTTTTTTTTTTTGCAAACTGCTTTCATGAAAAGTTATCTTCTGTCTCGGTACTTTTTTGAATACCTCGTATGAGTGTGTATATATTTGTGTCTGTGTGCATGCATACGTGCGTACATGCCTGTATGTGTGTTTGTGTGAGTGCGTGTGCGAGTGTGTGTGATGGACAAGGGGATGGAAAGATAGAGCGAGAGGGAATGAGAGAGCGAGAGAGAGAGAAGAAGAGTGAGAGAGATCGCGAGCAGCTCTTGAGGAGTGGCACTGCCGTGCAGGCTTCGCTGCAGTCTGCTATTAGCATGATATAACTACAGTCAGCTGGAGGCTATAGGCGGTACAGCACCATAGTCGCGTAGAGCAAACGAGTGTGCACGTTTGATTTTCGTTACATAAGAGAGCGTAAAGTAAATTGTTGTATGTTGAATGCTTTTGAAAATTCTTGATTGAATTCTTTCTCTCTAGGCATGCAATTCTAATTGTAAGTACAGAGATCGCTTATCCCTCTGATGGATAAATGAATAACTTTTGTCATAGAATCAGAATTGTAAAAAGCTTACGTTCCACTTCTTAAATTAAATAATTTATCCACGCAAATGGATCACGTAAGTGCTATTATCCGAATATCACACGCTTCTCTTTTACCAACCCAACGAAAAATTAAAATGCATTACAAAATCTCAATCCCGAAAAAGCAATATAATCACGCGGTGCGCTGACAGGTGCGGAAAACTCCATTACCTTAATTTTATTATTCCCCTTGTCATCGCGCACGGTTCTTATCGATATTACTTTTATGTTGATTAATTCTATGGAAAAGTTGGGAACGAAAAATTTCACTTTCGCTTACCGCAACAGTTTAAAAAAAAACCAGCCTCCGAAAAGTATGGTGCGACTCGAATTTCTCAACTCTTGTCACGCGCGATCGGGGAAATTCATCTTTCAATTCAAAATGTAACATGTTTCTCTCCTCAGCACACTCTATAATACCCCACAACGATGTCTCTTCTCTTTCACGCTCGACCCACTTGTCCCGCAGGATACACCGGGCGAGTCGCGATCTTAATCACGACGTTGACGAAAGAGCTTTCACGCTCGGAGGGAGGGAGGGAGAGAGAGAGAGAGAGAGAGAGAGAGAGAGAGAGAGAGAGAGAGAGAGAGAGAGAGAGAGAGAGAGCAGACCGGATAAGGCATATGTAATGTCCTTAAAAGGAGGAGCGCTCGGCGCCCCGCGGGGATGCCGCGAGAGCACGTCGCTAGGCAACAATCCCCGCGAGGGATTCCGAGCGTGCAACGGCTCTCCATTCCTCTTTTCGTGCGGTTAATGCGAGCGCGCGCAACATAGCGAAACAGTACAAGGTGGTGTTTCTATTGTTGATAGAACAGAGAGTGAGAGAGATGTTAACAAGATGTTGATTTCCGAGCAGCTATGTATCTTTCGCTGGTTTCTTAGTAGTTGCGTACGCTAGCGCGGGGAGAGTGTAATGAGACATTTGCAGAAGTTAAGCTGCGTATGATGATGTATAAGATAATTATCAGGAGAGATGAAGGTGTGTCATCGATGTGAAATTTGCTTATTCTACATGGTCTTCGTGTGGTTATTGCGAGTTAGAGTCTGATTCATCAAGTGTTAATTTTTAGGAAGAAATGAAGGGTTTCGTGAGAAATTACTAACTTTTAGAAAATTAATTATACTGTAAAAAACTTGTGTGGTATGAAAATAGATCTTGATTTTTCTTAAAAAAAAAAGAAAAACAAAGAATAATTTAATATTACGAAAAATCGATTACATTGGAATAAATTTCAATTAATATGAATATCCTTTTTATTACATAATATTTTATTACAATATACGTATTATATTAATGAAAATTGTTTAAAACCTTCTTTAACGTTCGCGCTGAAAATCATCTTTCTAAAATGCAAATTGAAAAAGCCCAGCTTGTACATTTCAATTCACAGTCACGTGGGTCCAGATTCTCACAGACCACTAGCTACTTTTTTCTTCCATATATATCTCCACTTTCGCTAACACTCCTGCGCGATTCAGCACCGCTCTCGACTAACCGAAAAACTCGGCCGCGTCTGCTGGCGAACCTCTCTCTCTCTCTCTCTCTCTCTCTCTCTCTCTCTCTCTCTCTCTTCTCATCGTTTGTGAATTTTGAGAACGAAATTTAGCGGAGCCTCGACGGTGGCAGTGACCCGGGTAAAAGAGCAAGAAGCGGGAGCCATTAAGAGACTCTCCTTTTCGCGCGCGTGGCAGCGTGGAGAGAGACAAACGAGCGTTTGAATGCTCGTCAACTGCGCCGCGAGCGCTGGCAATCTGCCGAAACGTTGTTGGGCGCGACGGTTTTTTGCGCTCGGCTACGTTTCTGCGAGCTCGACGTTTCTTTCAGGGGGGCAGTTGTAAGGTGATATCGGGAGACTTTGAATTTTTTACTTTTTCTGGGTTCTCGTAAGAAGGGCATTAGCGTTGTTCGAAAGTTCCGATTTAAAAGGGAGAGGAAGCTGCAAAGAATAAATGCTGCAAATGTTCCCTATTTTCCTTAGCGACTATATCATTAATTTTATCAACAGTTGTCATTGGCTGTCATTAATTGTAAAGATGAAAAAATACTAATCTGCTTGCAGATATTTTATACACACAAAGCCGCCAATAAAAAAAAAATACTTTGAGCATTATACTTGTGTAGGAGTAAATATCAATGTTTTAATCTGTTATTATATAGTTATTTCAAGAATATCACATATTCTATATTGACTCAATAGAGCCATAACTGGTTCAACACGATGACGATTTTGATTATTTTTCAGATTAATTTAGTTTCAATATGAAATCCAAGTAATTAATAATAACGCATTATTACTATTGATTTTGATTTAATTTCTCTAATCAACAATTTAATTTACCTAATGTTTGTAAATGTCAACGGTTACTAAATAAATTTATTCACTATTCTCCTACATGTATATTAAATTGAATAACTTTAATTATATAATAATTTCTCGCGCAACTAACCGTTAGAGCTTAATTCAATTAACCTTTCGCTGCTCACGCTGGGAAAAGTTTCAAAATCAAACGTTTACATTTTAAACTCACACGAGTGCGAGCTCAAAAAACGACCCTTTCCGCGTTGTGTGCACAACCCGGCTTTTATCTAATTTTCAACTGTTCCCTTTGCATCGGTGCACATAGCTTTGACCCGCACGCGCTTGCACACAAAATTACAACTATACCTATAGAGCCGTCTCTTCTCGGCAAGGCTTAGCGAAAAAAATCCCGCCAATCGAACTTTTTTACTCGGTACCTGGAACCCCTCCCGAGTAGTGTATTATATTTCGTGCGCAGCCTTTTTTTCGTTCTCTTGTTCGCGCCTGCGGCCTTGTGCCGACCGACCAGCCTGGAATATCGGTCGCGATAACGAAGTTCTTCTGTCAGCATGATTTAGCCCTTTCCTCGCGGCAGCCAACTTTTTTTTTCGCGCGAGTTACCTTGACTCCGAGAGCGCGGCGATGGTGTAGGTAAATATTTATGGATCAGATGCGTGGGTGCGACGAAAAGCGCAAGTCAACGCGGCACTCGCGAGCCCGGCGAGATCTTGAGAAGGGTATCGAGATTTATGATGTTTGTACAGACTACTTTGCTATCTGCTTAGAAAGGACAGATCTACATAATGTTCGGACGATTCGCACTTTCGTGTTGTTTTTCTCGTTCCTGGCAGTGACCTGCAAATGGAAATATCGCGAGGCGAAAATGGTAGGTTACGAGGGAGATGATCCGATCTTATCAATTTATACAAGGCACTTTAAGAGTGTTTTCCTTCATTCGGAAAGTAAATATTGGAGATGTGTGGATTTTTACATACCTATAATTTTATTCTATTAATATTCCTTATTATCAACATTGTTTTATAATGTGAAACAAAAAATTATTAATTCTATGATACATCTTTATTATTTTTACTGCAGCATGTCGAGAAGAAGATATTTATAGAACCATTTAATTACTGCATTATGTTAATGATCCACTTGAGGCTATTAAATTGAAATATCAATGTAAATCAACTTACGTCGATTCCGAAGTATATGAACACTCGGTTTCACTTATAGTTTCTCGACAACAAAATCTTGAGATGTTTACAAAACTCTCCCTTGCAACAAAACTACGGGACAGAAAAAAGCGACGCCGAAGAGGCGACCTGGCGAAAAGCACGTATTCGTCGAGACCCTAGTGGCAGTTGCATAATCGACAATCTACCTAATTAGCGAAATACGTCGAAATATCGAACGAAGTTGTTATATCCACGCCGCCATATATATAATACACTGGCGAGAATGAGAAAAGGAAGGGCGCGAGAGCCTCGGCGCTATCTCCGGTGTAAACACAGTTTGCAGACTGTGCCCGCGCGCGTGTATATATATATATCCGCGAGGGCCAATTAGACGCTCGAGAGCCAACTTGCCGGCCGGCGCGCGTGCAAGCACAGGTACGACGGTACGTAATATTGTTATGACTTATAAAAGTGAGAAGGTGGAGTGGAAGCAGCAGCGATTAAGATGATTCTACTGTTCGGAGCATGGCGCAGTATGCAGTGGAATGACTCTGCAATTCTGTGAAATACGCACAATATATTCTGAATTTATTTCGGTATGAGGGGAGCTGCTTTCTTTTGCAGAATAATATTGAGGCTTCTTATTATACATTATTTTATAAGGTAATAGTCTATAATATAAAAAGATTTATTCACGATATTCTATTTTATTATAAGAAGATACAGGTATATAGAAAAAATATTTTTATAATGTTCAAGTAGTATTTGGTCGTTTTCCTTTGTTATTGTTATGGGGAAAAATTTTGTTTTTCCGACTGAATATTTAATTTCCGAAGGGAAAAGGAATATTAATAGTTACAAGAAATATTTTCTGAATACTGAATATACTACATGTGATCGTGAAAATGACAGGCTATGTGCTCATCTCTTACTCTATGTGTTTGCTTTCAATCCAAGGGCAATAAGCTTGGGATTTATCGGGGTCCCATTTTGTTAGTCGCAGTATGTCGTTCATATCATAAATCCGACTTAGTATAAAACCCATATTCAGCAAGGTAACGGTACCTATTGAATAAGGCATGTTTAAATTTGAATATTCAATGTAATATTATTTAAATTGAGTATTATTCCGTTACATTTCTCAGTATATATGGCTTAAAAATCAATACCACATTCTGAAATGTTCGAGAATCTATAGAATAATAACTTAAAGAAAAAAGTTGAATGAAGCGTTTCAGAATTCTCTCTGAATTAAAATAAGAGTCTCACATTCCGCAAAATCTATTAACTCTGGGAAGCCGATAGCTCTGTCACATTAATCCCTTGCCGCATTTCGCAAACACAAATGTCGGTCAGTAACCGGGATCGAACAAAAGTCAAGAACCGCATTGAGCTAGGCAAACCATCCATCAATCTGTAGCTCTAAATCAAACCCTCACCCCTTTGACTCCTCGCGATGAATAATCATGCAGGCCAGCCAACTATATGCGCGCGTACCTCGGGCACGCGTGCGTGAAAACGCTGCATATCGCGCGCTTCATTGACGCGTGCGCGCGGCCGATCGCATATGGGCCGCATGTCGCGGCGTCGAGAGCAGCTAGCGCGTCATCATCGCGCGATGCGGAAAATCGGCCACCGCGCCGTGCATATAGTGCGAACAAAGGCGCGATTCGATGCCGCAGCTCGCTCCAATTCATTACCCCGTCGCCAGTCGTCCCTACATGTCGCGCGCCCTGTAGCTCCCTTTCGTCAACAGCGCGGGGCCCTGGGATTTGCTTGATTACGGATTCCGCGAAAGGGCGAGTTCTGTACACGAACAGCAGCACACGTGTAGCGTCTGCGTACATATATACACGCAGGAGCTCGATAATAGAGGCGAGTCGCGTCTCTTGTGGTCCTCCCAGAAAATTACAGCGCCAGTCGAATGTGCTCTCGAGTGTTTAAATATAATATCCTATAGGAGACGCTAATGGGGACGACAGAGCGGAAGTTTCCAGTGCGCGCGATTGT
Organism: Torymus sinensis; assembly: GCA_030522985.1. Lineage (NCBI taxonomy): Eukaryota > Metazoa > Arthropoda > Insecta > Hymenoptera > Torymidae > Torymus > Torymus sinensis. The sequence continues at coordinate 13,118 of JAPYZP010000111.1, read as the reverse complement.
TATTTACTTACTTTCGCGAATGGCGAGCCCGCGACGTGTACGCGAATATTTGCGGGTATAGTAATTTTCAGCTGCGGTTCGCATTGTGCCGCGCGAGTATGCTCGGCTGCCTCGCGACGCTCGCACCGGATTAATCGCGAAATTTAGGATATCGTGGAAATGAATTTTCGAGTGCGTAACGCTGAAAGCTATTATTAAATTAAGGATTGCGAACAGTTCAGATTTAGGTAACATCATTTTGCTAATTTTAATTATCTATTTTTAAAACTAAAGAGTTGTTTTGAGAACAAAAGTAATTGAAACTCATTGAAAGAGCACTCGTAACGATTACGGTAGTTATGAATTTGCATTATATAATCACCAAAATCCCATTCAATACCTTCAATTAAATCTTGCCTTCATTGTCCGTCTGAAAGCGAACACTTGACTTTAACATCCGCTATAAGGTTATATCCATTAATTCTAAAGCCCACGCAGTAATCGATAATCAATAAATTAAGACTTCCAACAGGACAGTTTCGGCAGTCTGGGTTTTAGTGGGCGTTAATAGCTAATTAAATTTTAAAGTCACCCTACGAGGAGAGTAAACATTACCTAGTCATTTTTGCTTTAGAAGGTCAATCATATAAGATAATAAATATATTAATCAAACGAATTGCAGTTTTGAAAGTAGAAAATATCTTGGATTTCTTGAATGATAAGGCAATTCAACCACGTACATTTCCTCAATCCCACTTTATGGGAACGCTTCATTAAAAATATAAGTAGCTAAAGAATGAGAAAAATACGGCTTATAAGTTATTTCGAAACTTTCCGAATCATTTACAAAGAGTATTAATTTGAAACGTATAACTGCATTAGCAACACACATACAAGTGTACCGTTGGCCAGTTTTTTTTTATTTTCCTTTTATACCAAGGCTAATTTCATTTTAGGAGTGTTCGTATTTTATCTTGTAGAAGATAGATTGTATTTTTAATTAACTTAACTTGACGGGACACAGTCAAAATGCTTTTTTTACATTTTGGCTTTCGAGGTACTATATTTTGATGTCTCTGACAATTTTTTCTAAACATACTTGTAAAAACATGCAAAGATTTTTCGCATGGCCGAGTTGCCTTGCAATAAAAATTACAATTGAGTTGCAAAGTTCAATACTTTCCAAAAGCAGATCAGTAATTACATTATGATTATGAACATTATCATTCTTAAAAAAATTCAAACGAACTCCATCCGACAGCCCGGACCTATCTCACAATTTAATAACGATTCCCACACTTATAAATTTACGCGAAACATAATGCAAATATAGGTGCGGCGCCTATATGAATCACATCGTACACCCCAATCGCAAAGGATCGTACGAGGACCATTACTCGAGCCCACTGCATACTTGCATCATATAGATCGTCCTCTTGCTTTTTCACCGAGCAACACTCAAATAAGAGGCCTGAGTGCGCATATAGCGGATGGGTGGATTCCGCGATTTATCGTCGGAAACAATGGCGATGACACGCGTCGTGGCTTGCTCAACTCTTTGCCGCTCTCGCTGTCCCCGTTTATTGTGTGCCCTACCCGTCGGTGCTAATTTCAATTTTTTTCTCCCTCTCTCTCTTGTTAAGGAATAGAAGGAGAGATAGGGTTGTAATGAATGGGCCGAGGCTCGATAACGTCGTTTCGCGCGAACGAACACTAGATTTACATATAAATGAGCTCTCTCGAGTCCCTTCGCGCGCGCTTAGCGCGTTGGTTTTTAATGTCCCTCCTGTTTTAAAACCGAGGGGATTCGAATTCACCTTTTTCGCTTTTTCTTCCTATATGCGGCCGGAAAGTTCATTTAAAGGGACACTGGATTAACAATTATCCAATGCAGCGTAAAAGCTTTGCCAGTGCGCGTGATTGTTCGAAGATAATGAAAGTATCAATATTAAATCTTTTTTCGATTAAATTTCCCTCTTTTCGTTTCTATAATCTCTATATATTCTCGGGATTTAGCGGTTTATGAATCCGGCGAAATTTATATAGAGCCGGTAGTTCATTCATATGCGCGTTGCATGAATAAAGGGTGATAGGTGGAAAATGCTGTTGTAAAATTATTCACGGAGCTTTTGACAATTTCAATGGAGGCGCAAGTTAAATTGAATCCACGGTTGAAAATAACCGCTGGATGTATCGCACGTACGTGTAGTATAAACAACTGGGAGAACAGGAAAAAAGTCGCGTAATATGGATACAAAGCAGAAAAAACAAAACGAAATTGTTTTTTCCGAATGAGAGAAGTTAAACGCAGGAAATTGAATGACCAATGATGTTCAAAGTATCATTTTTCAGTTTATCAAGAAATACGAACGTTTTGCAGTAAAAGAAAAATTACATTTTATACTTATTTGTAAAGTATAAACAATTTAAAGACATTTTTATCAGTTACAATACAAAGTATTTTCAGAAAGTAAAAAAAGTGATTTGTATTAATTAATAATTCTTTGAATATTATTTAGGATTTTATTATGAAGGTGCAATCAAATTTTTTAGCATTAAAAATTGCTAGGACGACTAGTTGAACCATAGTGCCAGCGATTTATAATTGAACCACTCGACGAACTTAACCACGGCTGCTACGCTTGGCTTTATGCTAATTGACGCCAGATTGTAATAGCACTTGGCGGCTCTTCTTATTCTGCATATTCGAACGGTTTTCCATTCGTACCCAAGTTGATACTTCTTTTTTATTTGAAGCAAATATGTAAATTAAATATCTTAACCAGAAAACGTTGAAAATCAATTATAATGAATATTTGAATCAAGTATGGAAAGAAAAAAGCAAGGACCTTCTTTTCGCTTCGTAAAACATTTACGATACGCATACATCAATCGATAAATGAATATCACCGATAATATATCCTCAAAATGCCGTCCTCGGTGGATAGGTCACTCGACCTGACATCCCAAGCTACAGTTTTAATTATTGCCGCTTTACCGTGACTTATGTCGACTCATTTGGCGTGAATTATCGTCTGAATAGGAAAATTGATTTTGACGTTTAAATTACTGCGCATCATGTGCGCCTTTTCGAAGTAAGTTCTATATATAGGTAAAATTTGTTTCTTGACATTGTAACAAAAATTTGTATATATAATTATTACTGTATACCCCTACCGTCTGTCGTATAACCTCTTTTATCTTTTATAAGCGTCATCAATTTTATATCCCGGAATAAAATAAAACTATTTTCACAAGTATTACTGATGAAAGATGCGTAAGTAGTAAAAGTCAAGCTCAGGTTAGACCTCCAGAAACCAGACGCTTTACGACCTTTCGTGCGCTATACACACACCCACCCAGCCTAAATAAGACTAATAATACTCATTTCAACGGGGGAAATTCTCCGGAGCCGGGTTGACTGCGCTCGCGTCGCTTATTTCCGTCTCGATTTCGATTATACCCGACAAGTCGTGCTCAAACAGTTCTAATTAGGCCGCACGACTGGACGTTTCCACGGGCGAATCTCATTCGTAACTCAGCGAGATTTACGGGGCGTCAATAAGGAGAACCGGCCGTAAACCTCGCCGATAAACAATAAGACGAGCGCGCTCGGCCGAGTCGTAATTGCGCTTGCGTTCCCCTAAGTATACGTGTTCGTGGGAATTTCCTACGAGCAAACGAGAGAAAAATAGCTATAGGAGAGAGAAGTAGAATAAGGAGAGGGAGGGGGCGAGGGAAAAAGGATAGGGGCCAAAATAGGACACATGATGGATGTGCGAGAGCGAATAGTGAAAAGGGGAAAGTGGACACTATTACTATTTCTCCGCGAGATGTCGAGCTTAGGTGATATTGATTTTGTTGAGGGTCGTTGGAAGCCGTACGCGCAACTCCGCGTCAAATCTATTTGGAAACCAACCATATGCTTTTTACAAACATGTTTCACTTCGCCCTTTGGAAGCAATACCGTTTCTCATTTGCAGACCCAATGCTGCACTTTTTCCGAGGTGGCAGACGAACTCTTTGGTTATTTATATGCTTGACCCGCACGCGGCGCGTAAGGAATCTTCTAGTTTAGAGCGCGTCCTGCTCTGCCGAGCTGCGTTTTCTGTTTTAATGTGAGTGCTTATAACCTGGATATTTTTTTTTATGGTGGTCAACATTTCACGTAATGGAAGGACGAACCGAAAATCTCCGTTGGACGCGCTGTAATGGGCTGAATAAATTGTTTGTTGCTGCATAATTGATCAATGAGCTTTGTATGCGTCATTGCAAAATGTAGGTAGGTACAATATATAACTATTTTATATTTGTATTCAGAAATTATAATATATTATGTAAAATTTAATTGTCCCGTTTTCAAATTAACAAATTATTATTTACATATTGGTGAATGAAATGCATATTAATCAATTTAATAAGCTTTAAGCAAAGTTTAATGATTTATTTAACATTCCATTAAATACTTTTCGTACATTCTCTTTGATCAAATATTCCGATAACTTTTTAACGTATACATAAAATCATTACACGAAATAACTTTCCATCCACGAATATTCATAAGCTGAAATTCTTGCCATACGAAACGGAAAATTCAATGCACAGCGGAAAAAATAATGAATTTCCAACTGAACAGATCCGTCGGTCCATAATCATCGAGGAGCAACGCAATTTTTCCGCCCTTGACCCGAATACGTTCCGCCGAAAAAGTAATCAGCCGAAATTCTCGTCTCCGAAGACCGACGCTGCCTCCAGACAATCCGGTTTAACGAGCCGCGCTCAGCCGCTAAATTTTGTATTAACATCGAGCACGAAAAGTGCCGATTCTGCGACGCTGAAAAACTGCCGAGCACGCCGAATCGATATATAATCGAGCCAATATTTCATCCGCCCGCTGCTCGCACTCTTCGCTTCCATTATCTCGCGCGGATTCTTTTTGCCCTTCTTCCCCCCCCCTCCCCCCCCTCTCCCTCTCTCTCTCTCTCTCTCCGGGGCTGCTACTGCGCTCTTTCGATTTTTCCTCGTTAGTCGCAATTCTTCAATGGTTGGAATTTGAATTTCAGTTTTTGGCGGACTGCGGTAATTCATGCGCCTCGGAGAGGGAATATTCGAATTGTGGAGGGATGGAAAATTGTGTATCGCGATGTGAAATTCCAGGAATGTTCGAGGTATTACGAGTTGCTTCATTAGGATTTTCGTGGGCGAATTTCTGGTCTGACGGTCGTTTCTGTTTCGACAGTGTGAGTTGACAGCTATTTTGTTACGTCGATTCATATCGATATTATATATACGCGAGTATCACGGGACTTTGTGGTTACAAACATTCTAAACAAACAATTGAATTTTCAATTGGTACTATCGGGATGTAGTCATTATAGGTACTTAATTAGTATTTTACTTTAAAAAAAAAAAAAGAAATCAATTCATAACAAATATAACGATGTTGACGGAAAATAAATAATTTTCTTCGATAAATAAAACTTGTGTCGGATTATAATTAAAATAGAATATAAAGCTTTGACTAAAATAAATGTATTCAATTGTTTCATTTTTTTTCTACCCATATGACGAAAATTTAGTTGTTTGTATGAATATTTTAATAATACTCATGTTTTAAAATACGTATTTATTTCCGCCAAAAATAAAATATTCAGTAAATCAATATCCATCTTTTTTTCATCTATTTTTTGCCTCTTGATATCGCCTAAATTTACTTTTTCCTATTATTCGTCTCATCGCTGACGAATCTCTCCTATATTGCCTTTTCCATGAATAGAAAACGTGTTGACAAGCGAAAAATATTCTTCGAAAAACTAAATTCTCTATTTTCATCGCACTATTTTTCATCTTTTATCCCAGAACTGATCGAAATTCGAGAATCCCCACCGAGTGCTTTACTAGTTCATTATGCATTCGTAGACGCCGATAGAGGGCGAGAGTGAAACACAGCGCGATCTTGGCAAAAAAGGGCGCTTAGGCGCAATCGGAGGGAAAACTTCTGTAATGAACCGGAAGACGAGAAGCAGATTAAATTCCTTCTCCACCTCTGCCTCGAGAAGAGGGGAATGAGGGGAAAAAGTAAGATAGGGAAAGTTCGAGAAGAAAGAGAGAAGGAGAATAGAGAGGGAGAGAGGCAAAGAGAGAAAGGGGTACCGAGGCGGGTCGATTGGAATATTGAAATATGTAAATGCCATGACTGCGGCAGTATCGGGTGTCATGGTAATAGTAATTGTAGTAGTTGTGGATTTAATTAATGCAATCGAAAATTTGTGCGAAGAGCATAAATCAATTACAAGTTTTGCACTGCACTGATAATTGCTAATATCTATGGAAAGGAGAATACTTATACGCTCCAGATAAGCCATAATAGCGAAACTACTCTCTAAAGTTGAATTAGTGAAAATTCCTCCACCCATTAAAATAGTGGAAAAAACTATACTAATTTATTAGTGAATAAATCACAATGGGAAATAGTTACTTCTAGTTTCATACAATTTTTCAAGTGTTTATGGGCAAATCCGCAATAGCGATTTTTGTCAAGTCTAGTTTCTGTGCTTCGCCGGCTAGCTAATAGCATTAATTAAAAATATTGTGAATTTACTCATATAATAATTCAGACTGAATTATCTGCAACTATTGAACAATAAACAAAGTTTCTGATTCTTCGAAACGGATGGAAAACTTGGCAAAGATTCTTTTGTTTTGTGAATCGTGACTCTATGTTTACCGCAATTTCGCACCACGGCTCCCATTGGAAAATTGTTTCACTGCGGGCTAAAAAAAACCACAGTTAAAAGGACAAAGAGCGAAATTTAAAGTCAGCTGTATATGCGAGCCAAGCAATTTAGCACTCCACAGACGCGCGCGCGCCGACTAAAAGGTTATTGTTTCGCTTCCGTCATTGTCAACGCTCCCCTTCGCCCCGACAACGCGAAACTGGAGTAACTCGGCGCAAGCGTGCGGTTGACAAAAATACACCGCAGGCGAGCGCGCGCACCCAAATAATCAATTACTTCATCCGTGCTCGCGGCGCGTCCGAGCAAATATTTATTCAAACTACTGCGTTTATTTTCCAGTAGTAAAAGCCCCACGGCCGACTCTGCCGAGAGAATGAGAGAAGCGAACGCGACGAGTGCATCAAGAGTGGGAAAGAGAGCGAGCGGGGGCTTCGATCCCCGAAGTTATGAGCCAACTAACACCAAGAAGCATCGCGCGGCGCGGCCACGCGCGCACTTCTGACCTCATAACGATCCCCGGGTCTTCGCGACTATTAACCCCAAACACTGGCGCTTTAATGCCCGTTCCGCGTGTATGTATGTGTGTGGCTGTCTGCATGCGAGCTCCACTTTTGCGCATAGTCACTCGTTGTGTGTAAAAATTCGTATAGTAACGCACGAGCGAGAGAAAGAGAGAGAGAGAGAGAGAAAGAACGAGTGAACGAGAATTTATGGGCCTTTAGCGCGTAAACCTGCCGAGGTTTACTCGTGTATAGGCCGCTGCGCGGGAGCTTTGTTGTCTCTTCCATTTGGAAGTTTTGTCGTGGGCGATTTTTTACGGGAAATTTAGGGACGGTGCGCGTGGCCGTTGTGTGTAGTTGCGCGTGTTTTTTCATTTGGGAGACTCGTGGTATGCGCCCTTTTTTGAACAATCAGTGCTGCAAGAATGGGATCGTACCTGAGTTATGGCACTGTGACTGCTTTATGTCGTGTTCTTCCAAACGTTACACGACGCAAAGAGTCAAACTTTGATTTACAAATGTTTTAGGTGCTATTCTTTTCGTCATTATAATATAAGATTATTATAACAAACAGCTTTCAGAAATGAATTTAGTCTGTCAACAGTTATAAAATATTATAAAAATATTATTTTTATATTATTAAATTATAGTTATCCGATCCGGGTGCTCAGTTATTGACCAAAGATAACAATAAAATAACGAAAGAAAAATATTTACCTACCATACACAAAAAACCATATATTTCAAAATTGATCATACATTTTCCGAATTTTGTGCAATTGAACATTTTGGCGATTCATATTTACTTAACAGTGCATACATTGCTTTATTGACTGTCAATTAGCCCGTCCAAAATGGTTAGAGTCACATCACCTCGGTAAACGTGTAAAAATACACACACATCCCGTGGCATAATTAAGTCGCTCGAGGAAAATGATATATAAGCCGACATGTTCGGACACGAACGATCGCAATCGGGTGAAGGGTTTGGAATTGCTCCTTTTCCTCCTATAAGGTGACAAATGGAAAAAGTAATAGGGAAAACCAACCGCGGCATTATAGTAACTTATGGGATCTGGATGACTGGATCGATAAAAGCGCAGTACGGGGGAAGGCGATAAAGCGCTGCTCCAGTTTTTCGTTTATCGCGTGTCATGAGCGTTGTGTAGCAATACGAGAAAGCTAGTGTAATATTTATATGATAATGAGAACAGCGGTACTTACGGGTTCCATCGAAGCGTGTTGCGATGGTATCGAGGAAGGTGTTTTGAGGCGCGAGCAGGCCCTTCCTGGCCGGCATTGGGGCCAAGCCAACGCCTTAGCAGGCGCTCGAACCTAAACACAGACGGAGAGAAGCGTTAGAGTTCAGTCCATTATTGAGAGAAGAGTTTTCTCTTCTTCGTGTTCGTCGATCTGATATCGTGGACGATGATTGCACGCGTATACAGGCGAGCCATTAATTTTCGGCCAATTGATCTGGAGGGGGGTGATTGCAATCAAATACACGTAAATTGACCGTAATTATGGCTGTCACGAGCTGTGCGGGCTTTCGAGCGCGGCAGCCGAAAGTCTCTTGATCGGCTTGATAGAATGCGTGATGGAGAGGCTATAAATAGTCGGGAGAAGTTAGCGCGGAGGTGTGCACTTGTAAACTTTCTATGTATAGAAGTGAGTTACGATGTTAAGTTCGAGCGTCGTCAAGCTATTTAAGATGGATTACGTAAATCTTAGTATATTATAATTTAATTAAACTCTATTAATCAGATAGCGAGTATACGTGAAAACCGAACTAAAGAAACTAATTTCATTTATTCTCTTGTGATTTTTTTTTATGCTGTACATTTTAGCTACATAAGAAAAAATTCAATATTTTCCGCAGTAGCGCTGGGACACATTCGTCATGTGGCATTTTTACTTTTTGTAGAAAAGTTGACTGAAACTGTGATATTTCGTTTTAACAGTCATAAAAATTACTATTTCAAAAAGCAAGGTTTGCTACAAAAATCATTAAAATTACTATAGGGTGAACTGTCCAATAGATGAACACCTACCGGTAGATGAACGAATCGCTGTTTAATTAATAAGTAACTTGAATTTTTAAGTCAAACAATATTTTACTTATTAAAGAAGTATTAAAAATTCGCTGAATATAACTTTTTATTTCGGCGTATCTATTAACAATAAGCTCTATCATTAATTAAAAGACCGTTCATCTACTGGGATCTCTTCTGCTCTAACCGTTCATCTATTGGGCAGTTCACCCTATAAGAAGAAAATATACTGAGAAACACAGCTAGTTTTCTTATAAAAGTGAATTTTACAAAAAGTTTGTTCTCTCTATAGATTTTTATATATTAAAAAAAAGTAATAATCATGATAGAATCAACGAAACAGTTTATTGATTTTTAAAAATAATTAAAAAATTTAAATATCAAGAGTGAACAATTGTTTATTTCATGTGGTGTCTCACTTATGTTAGGAATAAACAATAATCACACCTCATAATGAAATAAACAAGTTTTATTTTAAAATAAGCACTTAAACCTCGATTCTTCCGTGCGGCTCATTGTCTCTCATTTGCGTATTTCTAACACGACTTTTCGCACGACGTTAACTCGTTCTATATTCGACCTGGTCTCGCATTCGATTCGGCTTTCCACTATACAACTATCCAGCCTCTCAAATATTTGGACGTGTTCATCAGGGCGACTAATAACTGTTTTTGGTATACGACAAGGAAAAAACCACTCTGTTACGTCTATAGTACATTTATTTACTTATATAAAATATGGCTTACGAATTTTATATTTTTATAAATTGTGTTTAGATCAGCTATTAAAATATTGGATTCATGCGTATTCTTATAAAATAAATAAACATTAATGATGTCAAAATAAAAAACCGCTGCCAATTCTGAAAAATGCTAAATGCCAAAATTTATAATTATTATATTTACACATACTTACATAATTCTTTAACATTTAAAAATTCAAAGCGATTGATCCAGTTTTACTCCATAAAACATGCATCATAGAAAACTCATTTATTCTATATTTCAATTTTTTCTCTCAAATACTAGCCGATATAATTTATTCAAATTTTTACAGATTATACATTTCTACAAAATTTCACATAATAAAATAGATATCACATAGAAAAATGTATATAAATTTTGAGCTGATATATAGATCCGTTCTCGGTAAATTACGTTTTGAAAAAAAGTTTTAAAAAATGTTAACCTCCAATATCTCTGAAATTTATGGACCAATCATTTTGCCCAAAGAACTTGACCGAAAACTATCCAAAATTTACCTCCACAATGAATTTGGAAGAGATTAAGACAATTTTACCCCTATAATCGTTGGACATACAAAACTCATTTTTTTCATTTTTCAGATTTTACGTTTTTGCTAATAACAAAAAAACCGTGATAGCTAGAGATATAAAAAGATTCAAAAATATAAAAAGTATTTTAGCTCGGTTCAACCTGTAGTGCAACATGAGGTTTAACTATTCTATGCCAATCTCTGCATTTTACGGCCGCCACTGGATGTCAAGAAATTAATACTGAATATAAAAAGTGGAAAAAATTCCTCGTAAAGCTAAGGGATTTTATAGCATCGCTCCCACAATGGTTTTAATATTGGTTTTTGGTATTTGATCATTTCTTGATTTTTATGGCCCATGAATTTCATCTAATTTAAGCAGGATCCTCACAATTACTCATTTAAAATATTAATATAAACCTATAAAATAAGTATGACTCGTCATATAAACAAGAATTTACTTATACAGGAAAAGGAATTATATAAAAAGTCAATATTTTCAATGGCAACTAGTGAATGTCGGTCGTAATTTTTATTTTTTCATTTATTTTATATAATTTTACAATAAATGTTCACAATTTTACCTGAATTTTCCTACATTATTATTATTTTTTTTTTCATTTTATATTTTGATATGGTTCAAACAATTATATAGTTTATGAACATTTCCAGACGTTTTTGACCGGCGGGTATCATCCAAAGGGAAGTAAGTTCAAGTTACACAGTAATTTATGGTATAAAGAATGTTTTAGTTTAAGTATAACTTGTCTTTTATATAAGTGATTTTCAATAGATCATGAAGATAAGACAGAAGTTTTACGAGGAGAAAAGGTAAATAAAAAGGATCATGAATCTTGATCGTAGAAGTCTATTCTAATGATTCTATTGTGTGAATTCCATGAATTTTAATGTAAAAGCATTTTCTTAAAAGGGTTTTACGATTCATGCAGCAATTACCAGTAATGGAATAGTCTTTTTGTAAGTATTTTCATGTAATAGATATGGCTTTGAAGTAGACAAGTATTGCGCACAAAGCATAATACAAACAATAAAAGTGTGCATTTTTTTGTTAATTTGGTGTATGATTCTGAATAAGAAAATTCATGTCATTTACTTTCTGATTTATTATGTGTACTATGAAATATTAGAAATTTCTTATAAGCCTATGTATACATACTAAACAAACTCGAAATAAAGCTGATGTTGCAAGTATGCCGTTACTACGCAAAAACTTACTGGGTAACAATGCTTTTTCAAAATTGCCTCTACACATTTCACGGTTTGCAAAATTTTGCGTCAGTAATTTTGAGATTCTCTTGCTCCGCAAAAAATCGAACGGCGCAAGGCCAAGGCTCCCTAGACCCCATGAGCTAGTCTAACCGGAAGCTCCATCCTTTTCTCTGTCCCGAACGCCTCCATCTGCCAAAAGAGCCTCTATCCCGCCGACAGCCCAATTCGCCCGGCGCGAGAGAAATTGCGCCTGAAAACCCAGCAGCGTTGCGCGGCGATCGCATTTGTTACCCCTATGGCATCGCCAGCGGGTATGAGGAGGAGGAGAAAGAAGCGGAAAGCTCGCACCTAAATACATCCATCCCGCGCTGCTCCCCTGCTCGCGCGTTTCTCTATTCCTTCTTCCTCGACCTTGACTTTATACGCACCCATTCTACACGTATACCTTGTTAAAAATTTCGCGAGTCAGTTCGAAGAAAATGGCGTTTCCACCCGACGTTTTTGTTCATCAGGCGCGGCATCTCTCAGCTGGCGGGACAGCTAATCGCTCTTCGCTGCTACGCGCTCGCTTGGTGTGTACCTACGTTGGGAAAGCTATCCTCAATTATTTTGGAGAGAAAGAGCAAGACATAGAGAGAGGGGAACAACGATGACGGCTTGGGCCTTTGTTTGGTTACGGGATCACGGGATGTGCGGGTACGACGTATTTTCTTTTTCGTCGATGGTTATTAGGGCTTCTTTTTCGGAGAATTTAACAGGAACTGAAGAGAGAACAGACGTAAAATATTTGGGAAGAATGAGAATAATCCATTTTATTTGCCATATATTAGAACATTAAAAACAATGCTATTAAAAAAGATAAATTTGGTAGCACGTCACAGCCGACTTTACGAATTAAATTACAAATTGATGAATCGATTCTATGAAGCTGATACCTTTCGTTCACTTTATCAAAGTGAATTAAATATTACTGTTACTTTTAAATTTTTGCAGCGATGAGTCAATTTACCTACTCTTTTGACAATAATAAAAAAGTCTTAATTGTACTAAAGCCTTTAATATTTCACCTTTTTTCTTTTCGAGTTCTGATATAAGATTTGATGAGCGGTGCTTCACACGTATATAAAACTACGTAACATTTGTTAGTACTCGTCCTAAACTTTTTTTATCGCCTAGACCCTATAATCCCTCTCTCTTTCACAAGTTGCATTGTCATGTCGAACAATGGAAAAGAGTAAGTCGGCTTGACACACACACACACACACACACACACACACACACACACACACACACACCCACACACACACACACACCCACACACACACACACACACACACACACACACA
>JAPYZP010000110.1:0-36907 GCA_030522985.1 Torymus sinensis | reverse complement strand
TGTCCCAAATGTTTCATCACCTCTACTCTTTCAATTTCATCTTTGTACAAGTTTTCTTAATGATTCATTATTTTTTTATGTACAGCGAATTTTAATTTTTATCGAATACAATAAAACCGAAAATTCAGTACTATCCACTCGCGCCCCAAACCTGTCGAAAAATTAATCTTCCATCTTCCCCATGCAGATTCATCGGCGAGGAGACGACATCGGAGGGTAGCCAGAAAGTCGAGCTCACGGACGCGCCGACATGGATAATCGACCCGGTCGACGGGACGATGAACTTCGTCCACGCGATGCCGCACTGCTGCATCTCCGTAGCTCTTTACGTGAACAAGGTGGCAGAGATCGGCATCGTCTACAATCCGTCGCTCGAACAGCTGTTTACCGCGCGACGCGGCCACGGGGCGTTCCTGAATGGCGCGCAGATTCACGTGTCCGGGCAGACGGGTATGACATTTTCTTTGAATCGAAGAGTGTAAATGGTTTTTCATTAGAAATAATTTTTCGAAATGAACGTATAGGACAATTTTTTTTTATTTAATTTGAAACTAATTTGAATTTTTATCTTGTCATATTTGATTGCACAGCAGTATACTAATTAAATATTATCCACAGAGATGGGTAAAGCTCTGGTTATGATGGAACTGGGCACGAGCAGGGAAGCTGAGAGAGTTAACAACGTCATGGAAAATCTCAAAACGATTACACCTCAAGTTCACGGGTAAATTTTTCTATGCCGCTTTTGTCCAAGTATTTTTCTTATTCTTCACTTTTTATAGGTACGACCGTTTCTCGGGAGAGCCTTATATTTTCGTTGGGGCGAAAATTGTAACACTTCAAATTCTTAAAATTTACAATATAAAAACTATTTTCGACCCAAAATGAGTCCATTTTAAGCGTTCTTTGAGATTTATGTAAGTCTGTACGAAATATGTGATAAAGTAACCCGATTATCTAAGCGAAACTTTGGTAGATCCAAACGAGCTTTGGAGCAGTTACTCGTCTAATTATAAGTAACTGACAGTTCTCAATCGAGCCGAATCCATTGACAAATACAAAAACAGCAGAGTAAATAAAAATTTGAAAAAATCGATTTTTAGACATACAAATGCATCTGGTAAAACTAATTAAAACACGTCTTTTTTACATTGAACATTTTTTTTCTACGAACAATATTTGGCAATACAATACCGTAAAAACCCCTAAAAACAAAAAATATTCGTTTTTCGAAATGATTCGAAATGCAAAGGATCTCCTGAGAAGTGCGGTTGGGCCTATAATGTAAAAAACGATTTTTTTACATAGACAGCCCGCGCGTATAGTTCTTTTTCAATTCCGCTACTTGAATATTTATTTAACTATTCACGAAATTCCAAAAATACTTTGTTATTTTCCTTTTTCCAAAACTAAATTATTATACTTCTAACGCTATTTTATATTAGAATAATATTTCAATCCCTTCAACTGAATTTATCAGACATATCGTTTCACACCTACTCGAGTTTGAAAGCTAACCTGCACATCAATACTGATTAATGATTTTCTTTCTTCAATGCAGCCTGCGAACGCTCGGCTCGTGCGCACTGAACATGTGCATGGTAGCGATGGGCGCAGCGGATGTCATGTACGAATTTGGCATCCACGTATGGGACATCGCCGCCGGTGATCTGATAATCAGAGAAGCGGGCGGTGCAGTCATCGACCCAGCAGGTTAGTGTCTTCAATATTTTTCCTAATTAGATTGTAAAATCATTTTGAAAAATAAAGACGGAAAAATTCGAATTTTTTTTTTTATCAGGTACAAAAATTTTGAATAATTCAATACTGATTCATTATTTTTCCAATATTTATAAATACTTTTATTATATTTCCGTTTAAGCAAAAAAAATTGTTTTCTGAAAGTCTATAAATAGAAGAAATTAATTAAAAGAATTATTATTTCTATCTATTTTTTTTAACAATTAAAAAAAAAAATTTTTAAATAATTAAATTCATCGTACAATATGTACCATGCCGCACTTTAAATGCTAACGAATATCATTGTTTTTCTGATTTCAATTTTACAATATTAATTAAGTAAAAAGAAAAACATTCTCTAAGTAACTTACCATAGCCCTCTATTTCAACTTTGTCGATCTTGGAATTTGCTTGTGTTAATCAATTTCATTTTTGTTTAAATTGTATGAACAACGATATTGACAACATTTTTTTGACATTAAAATTTTATTTATTTCTTTATCAATCTCTTTAAATAAACATGTCCTTGTATTATGTATACAACTAAAAATAAATAAATAAATAAATAAATAAATAAATATCATTTATCACTTTTCAGGCAGTGACTTCGATTGCCTGAGTCGACGAGTATTAGCCGCCGCGTCCGACGAGCTGGCGCAAAAGGTGTCGAAGAATCTACATCAGTATTATCCCGACAGGGATTAGGCTCGATTTTTCTAGGTGCTAATTAAATGTTAATAAGAGAAACAAAAAGAAAAACTGTGAACCATTCCATAAAAAGTGTATATGTTTTGTTCGTGAAAAAGAATCTAATTTTGTTGTGATGAAAAAAAAATTGATGAGTGTCATCAATACGTTGTTGTTGAGCAATTAACGCTCCTAAAAGATATACAAAAAATAAGAACAAATGTCGATACATATTTAAGTGAAAATGAATTTATTTTTCTGTGTAAGAAATTAGATAAAGATAATAAATTACTATAGAAAAATAATGTCGGCTTATAAATTTGAAAGAGGATTGGAAATGTGAGAAGGATAAAAAACGATTCAACAATATTTTTAATAAATGCAAGTTTATTACCCTTTATTGAAGTCAAACGTCGCTAACCGCCTTATGTACACATTCTCCACATTCGCACTCGAAACATTTCTCTAAGTCGTCATAACAATTATTATTGCGACGTGTCTTTATTTTCACTCGTCAAAAAACCTCCGTTATACAGTGAACAAATCTGAAATCTCGCAGATATGTTCATTAAATACCAGATCCAGAAAACACCAGAGCCTGTGCGTAAGCAAAAATCTACCTATGTATCTAATTATCAACACCTTACCTGTTCCACGGCACATACTTACTAAATGACTTGGCGGCGCGTGTGCAGAATTAAGCAAAGAGAAATATCAATTGCGCGGCGCAGATTGGCTGCCTGTGTGCGTGTTTGTGAGAGTGCGAAGCCGCTCTGATAATTCTCTATTCCTTCATACACCATCTCTTTCTCTTTTTCTCTTTCTCTCTCTTTCTCTTTCTTCCATTGTCTCCCCTCCGCTCAGGGAGGGCTACAAGTGAAACATTACCAAATTTGCCAATTAGAAAATCATTCTTTAATCCAGTTTTTGGTTTTCTTGTTTATATAAATATATTATTTTTGTCTCATAATATGGTTTTGTTTTTAAAGAAACTCTATATTTTTTTGTTGGTGAATATTGAAATATAATAAAAAGTAATAACTATATAGTACGCTTTCTGAGCAAGAACCAAAAAAAAAAAGGAATTTCATGGGTTTTGATACGATTCTCATGCAGGAGATCTGGTTTACCATTCATTTTTGAAAAATTGACATATACTTAATATTAGCCATGTGCTAAACAAATGAAGAACAATCAATAATATAAAAAATTTAAGATAATCCAGTTTACGAAAACAATATTTTTACTCAACAATCTTATGATAAAGGTATGATGCCGTTATAGAGTATAATCGTTTAATGAACAATATACCAGTAATAATAATAATAATAATAATAATAATAATAATAATAATAATGTTACTTGGTTAGTTTCTTATTGAAATTAAAATGGAAAAAACCCGAGAACTTTACGAATAACAGGTTACGATTAATATCTCCCAAAAGGCAGTCCCCATGAATACCTTGCAACGGGAACAGCTAAAGGCCCATGTAAAGGTCCAGTTGCTCTTAACCGATGGTTCGAGTCGTGACAACCGATCTGAAACATAAGCAACCTCGTACAATCCAGTAACTCATGAAATATTTCTTGATGAACCATCATTTTTTTTTTGTTTTTTTTTTTTTATTAATATTTTTCTAGATATGTAAATATTTACATTCTCGCTCTTGCTGCGAAAAAGAATGATTTTTAAGGTCTGAGGTCTATGATTTTTATATATCATCACAGACCATAGTGTAGAAACAGATTTGTTAAAAATAAAATAAAAAATTAAGTTTACAATTTAACACAAAAATTGTCTTATGAATTCTCAAAAAAACAATCGATTGTGCAAGTTAATAATTTTAACTTTATTACATAAAAATAAATTAAGTAAGACACTTCTTCTACTGACAATAATTTCCGTCACTAAGTATTCATGATTTAACATAATAATGTGGAAATATAAAAGATTTTCCACGTGAAATTTCTATTTTAAAATATGTATATATGAGTTGCAAAAAGACGCGTTCGTTCTGCGTATCAACTAAAAAAAGAAAAGAAAAAAATTATCCAATTCACCGGCGTCAAAAGTCGTGAAGTACAGAGAGTCATAAAAGTACTTTTGAGGCCGATGTTCAAATGAAACAATCTCTTTTATTGATTATAAATAACATATATTAACACAGGATTTCTTCTCTGTATATAGTATTTTTTCATTGTTTTTTCCTTTTCTTCCATTTTATAATATTAAGCATGTGCCTTCTTATCTCAGTAATTATTTTGCACTCCTAAACGCTATACAATTTCATTCACATTCTTTCACACATCGATACCTCGATTCGCTTAGCTTTATATTGTAAAAACGAAAGGTTTGCCCTTCAACTTAACGTCATTCACGTGATGCGAGCTTTGATGGCATATATTGAATAAAATATATTACAAATTTACTCGAGCGCGTTGATATTATCATATTGACGTTCATTCAAATTCACGTCTTGTGAAAACTCACAGCATCTAGTATTCTATATACGTCGTTTGATTCGTAAATATATTATACAATTTTGTTAGAAACATCATATAAAGTTTATGATTGAATCTTCCCTTGAGACACCTTTTAACAGTTTTAGAAAAGAAGAAAAAATTATGTTTATTATGTACCACTAGTAACTATTATTGTTCACTGAAACAGTTTATAATTTGCGAGGGTGGTGATACTTTCAGAATAGTCATGCAAGGTATAAAAATCAGTAATTTATATGCAAAAATTAATGAAATCATGAAAATAATAAAAAAGAATTATTAATGGTATAGCTTACTTTGCAAAACTCAAATTACTTTTATATCTTATTACACTCACAAATATTTCCTAATTTTGACATGTCTTTTTCTATAGTACAAGCACAAAAATTCGTAAGTGTTATAAAATACGTAGACATAAGCATTGCAAAGTACCTCAAAGTCAACTTCATAAATGAATTTCATAATCAACGAAACGAAAAAAAAGGAAAGAAGTCCAAAAGGAAATAACCCTCACTTTTCTTATTTAACGCGCGATCGGTCTGTTTATCCCCCACATAACTACGAAAACTGGCAGTACTCTTAATCATCCCCGATTCGAAAGTGAAACGAAAAAACATATCGTATTATTATTATTTAACGTATGTATGTGTGTGTATGTGTATGAGCAAACGGCGGCGCCGGCATAAAAATGTACAAACTCGATGGATGTATTATATCTGTCAGTCCCTGTTACCCTTCTGTCTTTTTCATCCTAGGGTGTCATCCCCATCATCATCATCATCATCATCATCAGTTATTGGCGACGCAATGGGTTACCTAAATCTTTTCTTGTATAAAGGGATGGGCCAGTGCATGATTGACAGTTATCCTCTTGCCAGCGTCGAGCATGAGGGTGCGCTCCAATAGGTCCTTCAGCTGAGACACCTTGCGCGCCTGCTCGGGCGGCAGGGAGGTCCCGCCTAGTTCCACGCCCAGGTCACGCGATATCGGGAGCGTCGACATTTGGACTACTTTTTCCTGTTGATTGCAGAAATCGTAATATTTAATTTTTTGTTTGACCTTATATATTGCATAATCTTCGATTTTTATATTAGAATTTAATTTTTTTATGTGAAATTAAGAAATGCTTTATAAAATTTCTGTTTTTTTTTTGCAATTACAATAGCATGCAAATTTTCTAATAATCTAACGAAATTTTTCTGATAGTTTTAAAACTGTTATTTAAGACTGCCATTAAATAAAATACATACCCGTTCGGTAACTCTATCAACTTCGTGGTAGAGAAAATTGCAATTGGTATCAAAGTGTTGATCTTTGAATTGACCTTTCCTAATCAGTTTGTTCGGCATTTTTCCTTTCAAATCCATGAAGAATTTCAGCATTTGGTTATTCGTTTTGCCCGAGAACATAATTTTACCAGTATAAAGTTCATAAATAGTACAGCCCACAGACCACATGTCAATGCCAAAATCATAAGGTATACCCAGAACTAAAAAAATAGATATTATTAATTACCATACTTATTTTGTAGTTGATTATTTTAATATCCCAACCTATGTTATTGTTATCTTCCATATTAAAATGACGCATGTAGCAATAACATTGTTAAATAATTTCTAGTGTGAAGATATAGTATATAATTAAACACCAATATACATACATTTTTTGAATATGTGCAATAGATGAATAAAATAAACTCCTTATATGGCTGTATTATAAAAAAATATTTAACTTTTAACGTATAAAACTTTTTAAACTAATACTTACTTATCTCTGGCGAACGATAAAATCTTGACACAAGGTAAGGTGTAACCTCATTTTCATGTGCAAATGATGCTGAGCCGAAATCACACAGTTTTAATACTAATTTACTTTCGCTGACTAGAATATTATCTGGTTTGATATCAGCATGCAATATATTTGCTCGTTTAAGCAACTTTAGTGCTAAGAAAAGCTGTTGCGTATAAGATCTAACTGCTTTCACATGCAAACCAACATCCTTTCCATACTTTTTCAATACCTACAAAACAGAATAAATTTGTTATTTCATATTTCAAAGGTATACATTTAAATGTATACAGAAAATTACTTACTTCTCTCAGATTCATTGCTAAAGATTCAAAAACCATACACAAATGATTTTTGTGAAAGAAATGTCGATATAATCGTAGACAATGAAACCGATCTTCTGCATCTGCATCATTGAGTTTCCTCAGAATTTCTAATTCTTTAAGACCTGTCCTGTGCCTGTAAAAACCAATTTTTTTTTTTTTGGTATTTTCTTTCGTATTTTAGAGTAAGAAGGAGTAAAAGGAAAAAAACTTACATTATTTCATTATTCCTAATAATCTTTACAGCGACATCAAGACTACCTCTAGCGGTATCTCTTGCTCTAACAACATTACTGAAAACACCTTGCCCAGTATAACCATAAACAACATATCGATTATCTAATGTTTCACCAACACGAACTCTGAAAAAATATTAACAATAGTAGATGAAATTTTGAAACTATAGCATAATTAATTAGACATTTGTAAGGAAATAACTTTACCTGTAATAACCTTCGGCATCGTCCCAGTTATCAGTCAAGCTAGGATTATCAGGCCCTCCTTGGCGTTTACCACCATCTACAGTTGGACTCTGCGAAAAAAGTACCAAAAAGTTATAATATATGATATTAAGTCTTTTCGATGCCTTACACCAATTTCGAAAAATACAATTTTACGCCCTCAGCATCGAAAAATAATGCTCGCACTACGAGCGTAATACTTTCCACCCTTGTAAACTTTTACACCTTAGATACGAAAAGTACTATTTCAATCCAATAACAAAATTTGTAACTTACATTGAAATCACCAATATTGTCAACTTCAGCAAACATGTCCCACTCGTTTGATTTTTTAGAATTCTGTTTATCGTCTTTCTTGTCATTTGTCTTGGACTCGTCCGCCTTATCAGCTTTGTCATCACCCTTTGACCTTCTTGTCCTATCAGGCAGTGGTGGCGTGTGACTTTCAATAGATTCATTATCGTTGTTATTGTTGTTATTATTTGGCAAATTATTAAACGAATTTATCTGCCTTTCCGACGGCGGTGATCTCGTTACATTCATGTCTGACGAGAAATTCGAATCCTCATTCGGTGCACCTAATCTCTGTAAATCAAATAAATTTTTCTCAAGTTTCACTCAAATAGAATAAGAATAAAGTTTTCAATTAAATATATTGTCTTAATTGCTCACCTTAAGCAATTCTTCTCTCTGCTTTCTACGTTTCTCAATGATTGCCTCTTCGTCTTCGTCCTCTTCGATATCAATGTCTTTGATATCTTCCTCACTCGAGCTATCTGACCGTTCTTGCTTCAAACCTTCAGACAGCGAGTCTTTGAACTTATCGCCCCGCTCGCGCTTGCCGTTCTTTTCGCGATCACGGTCGTGATCTCGGCCGTACCTATCGCGATCCCTGCGACTGCGCGAGTACGATCTAGATCTCCTGTGACGGTCGTTGCGGTCCCTTTTTCAAATATAAAAAATTATTAACTCAACAATTTTATAAAAATTATTCAATTATTCAATCACATTATTCATACCTGCCACGTCCTAAGCTTCGCGACCTCCTGGGGCTGCGTGACCTATCTCTCCTGTTGTCGAGATTCCTACGCAAGTCGGGACGATCTCGGCTTCTCTCTCGGTGTCGATCCCTGCTGTCCCTTCGTTCGCGACTGCGCCTGTCGCGACTCGGATGTCGATCGCGACTTCTGTGTCGGTCCCGACTTGAGGGTCGATCCCGAATAATGTGAACATCTCGGCTGTTCTCGTGTCTCAACGAGTGCGAATCTTTGGCCTTCGAATCATGACCCGGCCGAGAACTGGAGCTGCTTTTCTCCGCCTCGCGTTTTTTCTCTTCTTCTCTACTATTATACAGAAAAACGATTAATCTTCGATGTTCAACTTGAAACTAATTTTTTACTATTTAAACAGTTATAAAAAGTAAGAAAATTAATATATACCTCTTCTCGTGTTCTCTTCTCCTTACTTCTTCTTTTTTCATTAGTTCCTTCCGTCTATCTTCATCCAATTTTTTCTTAGCAGAATCATCTTTTCTAATGTCATCTTTAATTTTATCAGAAAGTTTTTTGCACTGTCTATCATCTTTCTTTATATCGTCTCTATTTCTTAATTTTTCCTCACGTTTTCTTTCTAAATCTCTTCGTCTCTCTGACTCATCTCTACTTCTTCTCTCTCCTCTGCTCATATCAACAACAACACGCCTTTCTGTTTTCAAGAGTTTTCTACTTGTTGATACACTTCTATGATGCCTCTTTCGAGGTACTGCTTCATCACCACTATCTTCAACAAGTATTATATCTGGTATCTCAGCTTTTTTTGTGTGGTCTCCATCTTTTTCATCCTTACTGGATTCATCAGACAAATATTGCACTAAGCATGCTTGCAGACGCTCCTTCAATAAAATTACAAACATATTAATTAAAAACATTAACACATTGCATAATAAGAAATTTGCCGATTTCATCACTTGTAAACTTGTTAAATGAATAAAAATTATTTAATGATTCTCTATTTATTAATGAATAAGTAATGATGTCTTGTTCTAATTAAAAATATATGATATTATATTCAGATTTTATCAAGTATAATTTAAGAACATTTCTCAATGATTCAGTGACAAGGTATATTAACCTAATTTGTTAAGATTTTAAACTCCAGTCTATACCGACCAATCTATATCTATTATAATTAAGTAAATCTATTTAGAATTATTTAAAATAAGCAATAACCTTACCTTTTGCTTCATCAGCTCTTCTAGATCTATATCGTCCTCAATTATAGTACAATCCACCTCGTCTGAGTCCAAGTCGACCAGCTTCTCCTCCTCACTGTCCTCAGTCTCTCCGACTTCGTGCACCACATTGTTAATCTTACCATTGAGCTCCTTCTCATTGACAATTTGTGTAACAATCTTGTCAATAACTGCTCCATTTCCATTTTCTGCCGCTTCCTTGGCCTTCTTGCTACGTTTGTGCTTCTTGTGTTTCTTCCTACAATGATATAATCACAAAGCCATCAGTCCCTCGTCCTTGAGCATCAATCGAATAATAACAAAATAAACCAATTACTCACTTGCCACTGGACTCCTTGTCTGCTGTCTTGTCCTTCTTGTGCTTATGATGCTTGTGTTTCCTTTTCTTCTTCTTCTTTGGCTCCACCCTCACCTCTGCCTCTTCCTCAGAGTCTGAGATCTCACCCGGATCCTTCTTCGAGTCTTCGCACTCCACCTCTGAGCCCCTGCAAAAACGGAGCAAAGCAACCAATTAAACCCCAACAACAAACATCTCCAGCAGTCTCGCAACTCTTATTCAAAAACTCTCTCGACAAACGAAAACTACACCCTGTGCCACATTTATGCACACCCACACACATACACACTCAGGCGCGCAAAACGCACATTTCGTCAGACGCACTAAAACTGCTGCGAATCACCCCTGACAACGACTAAACACGAGGCTTCCATTATCACTCGATCCTCCTTCCTCGTACGATTTGCGGACGCGTGCACTTGCGAATATATAATAACGCGTCTCGGTGCCACTTACCCCATGGTCGCGACGACGACGACTCTATCCTCGACGGATGTTATTTTGCCCACGCAGCAGAGCAGCGCAGTAGCAGCAGCACACACACACACATACACAAGCGCGCGCGCGCGGACGACGACGGATGTCGAGCGCGCGAGAGACGCGGAGACAAGGCTAAACTGCTCCAACGGCGGCGGGTGTCCCGCGGGTCGAATCGTCGACGAGCAGAGAACAGTTCCTCGTATAACCGTGAAGTCGGTGGCGGCAGGCGGTTGAGACTGCCAACTGACATGGCCGTCGCCGATGTCGATAGACCGCAGCGCCATTCGCGTGGGGAAGACGCACTATTGGGTTGTAATTTTGTAATTTCACCGGCTGCCCCGCTGCCCGGCTTGGCCCTATTTCGTCAATCGTCCATCGTCATTTATATACTTAATTGTCATATGGTCATATCATCCCTTCTGATGCTAGCTTTTTCGGTAATGCGATCTCATTTGGAGTAATGATCTTTTAATATTGGTGATTGTTATGAATTATATAAACTGCATGTATTATTGATTTTTATTGAATTAATCATCAATGAAATTGATTCTAATCAATTACAAAAAATGTATTTAGATATCCTATCAGTTAAACCGAAACATTGCACTCCAATAATAATGCACTCTCCCATTCTGTAAACTTTCAAATCACAATGTACCAAATCCTCTAAAAATAGTTTATAGCATATATTCCAAATATTGAAAGCCAAATGTTGATGATCTCTACTTTATCGGCACGTGAACGATGGTAATTAAATATTTGTAAATGATTCTATTTTTTAGATTTTTCGAGAAACGTTTTTGAATTTAGTAATTGTAATCGGAATGATGCTAGAAAATTTTGAAAACGTTTCTGAAAAAAATCTATTATAAATAGAATCATTCGAAAATTTACTAGAATATTATTTGTACCATTGCAGAGGATTTGACAAAGTTAGAGGGTGCGGTTCAGAATTTCGAAAAAACAAAATGACGAAGAAATAAAAATTAGAATTTTTTTTTAATATAATGATTTTAACAGCGCACTTTTTTCTAAAATTTGACGTCCGCAGCGGTCTTTGACTTTGTTTTTTATTTAAGTTTCGGGAATAATTCGAACCCGACTTTTTCCCCGAAATTCTCGAACGTTCGCGCACTTCGGCGTAGCTCACGTCACAACTCAGTCGTCGCGGACGTACGGGGAGGAGAGCGAGCCGCTCGCAACCTCATCTGCAGCTCATCTGCAGAATTTTTACCGCCGCCTTGCGGTAGCGAATCCGCGAGCGCGAAAGCTCGCCTCCACCGAGGTATTCTTTTGCGCTCCGATTTTTCGGAGCACACTCAGTCGGTAACAGTAGACTTTCTACACATGCAATGCCCTGTTTCGTTTATTCTGTCTGTTCTGACAAAGACAGATAGATCTTTTCCGTTTAAATAAGACAGAGACAGACATCTAAGAATATCCCAGAGCAGGACATATATCATGATACTATAAGATAATAAAACAAGAAATTAATTCAATTTTCTTTTCGTTCTTAAAATTATTTGGATTTATCTTTGAATAAAAAAAGGCCAGGAAAAACATACATGCCCAAATTTATAGGAAATGAAATTTAATTTTTGCGATTTGGGCAGTTTTAGAGCAGCGGGGGCAAAAGTATCTATATCTCATGCCCTAATCACATAAGTGCGTACGCGCGCGTTCGATTGCGGTTGGCGTGGCAAGAAAGTAAGTATACCAGCAGCCCATCACTGCTTGATTCGAATGGAAGGTACGAATGTCTACCACTGGAACCAAGCTATGATTGGTTGATGGTACGCTTCCTTGCCGCGGCCGACCGCAACCGAACGCACGCGTACGCGCTTATGTGATTAGGGCATAAAGATGCTTTTGTGCCCGCCGGGCAAACGAGTATTTTTTTTTCGTTGATGAAAAAATAGTATATTACGGCACAAGGCCAGTAAAATAAGAAATGTCTCAGATCACATGTAATTGTCGGCCGAGGCGAAGCCGAGGTTTACAAACATGTAATCTGATTCTTTTTTATCTGGCCGCATGGTTTGACTATTTTTCTGCTCGATGGCGCCGGAAAGTGGCAACTTCGTTTCGCGCAGCGGCCAAAACGTTGGCGCTTTTCGACCGAAGGGCAGAAAAGTCACTTTAGGACCTCTTTTATAGTATCTTTATTTATTTATGCAATTTCATCGGGCTATAGAAAATTATACAAAACTATATATTTGCCAGTGTCGCAAGCTCGAGCACGTTTTTCGCATACCTTACGAAATTAAAGCTAGATGAAAAACTAGAAAATACAAATAGTTATAATACTTCATTTCTTAAAGCGGTTTTAAAAAGATCTACGGTGTCGATAGAGCGCATGACAAGGGGTAATCGATTCCAATGTCTCTTTAGACGCGGAGTAATTAAATACTATTAAATTAAAAATTAGATTTAGATTTCTCCTCAGACACGGCTGTAGGATTTCTAGGGTTGTAAAACGTAGACGTTGTTATATACATACAATTCGAACAATTTTCAATGAAAAACGATTTTAAGTGCGCAATACCTATATGAAAAAATTTGATAATTGCAATAACTAGTTCATGATGGATGATGAAATAATACACTGTACCTACAAATAATCATCTTCATCAGCATTAAGATTTTGATACAAAAATAAACTGAAACTCCAAGATTTTAATTTCATCATGCATATGTTTTTATCAAAATAAAATCAATTTTGAATTCCAAACTTACAGATGTTAATACTACTGAAAATGTTATAGGTACTCGCATGATCTATTCACGTATTAGATTTTAAATTGCAGTTCTGACTTAAGGAAAACACTTGCTTGATGGATTATAACAAATTAAACTAGTTTAATTTAATTATAATTGAGCACCCGGATCGGATAACTCGCCTAGCGCTCGAAAAGCGGTAAAGGTATTGTCCAACGGCTCGAGGATGGGTCAAAAATTGAACTTGCTCAAATCGAAAAATAAAAATTGTGATCATGTTCGGCTCTTCGAGATGCACATTTTTTGTATTTACGGTTTTTTGATTGTACACAATACTTTTACCGCTTTTCGAGCGCTCGGTGAGTTATCCGATCCGGATGCTCAATTTATTGAATCGCCACTTATTACAACATATAAGTACGCTCGATAAAAAATTATACATATAATCCCCAACTTTTAGAAACGGTATATAATATTTTTCATCATTTCATTTGGTTTATAAAATTAATACTTCGATAATAATTAATCTTACGAAATTATTATCTGCAGGGGAAACATTTCAAATAAATTATATACATAAAGCATAAAGTAATAGAGCAACGCATGAGAACGTCTGCTAAACCATATAAGAAGCAGAAATGTCAAGTTCTAAATAAAATCAATACCACTAAATTACCATTACATAATTAAAGCCATATTTCTCATCTACCCACCGAGCACATAACATCAATATTATATCATCCCACAGTATCTAGACTTGACGCGCGCGCAAGTAACCCAACAAGCCACCACCACACACGTGCTCTCTGAATGCTCAATAGCTGACAAAGTAGAAACCCATCTTGTCCACTCTCGAAAATCAAATTTTGATTATCCGCAACATTTTCAAAAGTGCACTCTTCCTCTCTCGTATATCAAAAGAACTTTCAATCTCTCATGTAACATATCGTCCACTCGATTATCATGTCCGCCACAATACCACTATCGCGATAAAGTATTTCCATATATATAGACAGTTAGACACTACAATTATATATTATGTATCGTCTGATCCGCGCACACATACAGCGCGCGGCGCGTACGAACGTTAAAAGGGTGGCGCGGTCGATTTGAAACCTCAGTCAGCCGTCGGCCGCCTCGCCGTTCTTGTACCGTATATGTGCACTGCTGTTTTACGTGCAGCACGTGCGCCAATATACTCGGCATGTGACTGAGCTTTTCGGCGAGGTTGATTATACTGTTAGTCTTATATTCGGCTGGTGATGTGGTACGAGTGGTTTAGTAGGTAGTGAGAGATGCGATATTGAGAATCGTTCATCGAGAAACAAGTTGCATTGGTTAGCGTGAAGGTAAGAAGAGGAGACGTCTCTAGTATCAGGAGCTTTAGCACAAATTTTTATGGAATATGGCTTGTCCCGTAGGAAATGGAACGTGAGTTGAAAATTTGGTTTTGAATATCATTCTTTTTTTATTTCGGAGTGTTGAATGTGATTTCGAAATTTTATACATTCCAAATTTCATTTATGAGTATAGAGAATCGTATTTAAATGTTCTATCACGATTCCTATATTCTAATGTATTCGATGCGCATAGAGAAAAAACTCAACTTTCTCTACTCGGCTCTGTCTGGAAATTATTTTAAAATTAATTAAAAGACACTTACTGAGCTTTGAGAATTGATTTTTCGAATCTATAAAAATGACACCCATCAGTACCAGTAATTAATTCCCCTTTTCTCGAGATAGGGGTTACCTAATCTTAAAAATGTTCTGTTGGAAAATGATATCTTCTATTGACTGCCGCTTGGCAAGTATTTATGGTACAAAAATGAGCAAAGAATATTATAAAAGTGGACGCAGAAAAAGGTGAAATAAATGCTTTATTCTGTTAAAAATATTCATTTTTCAGAAAATTATAAGCAATAAAATATAGGGTAAAAAAATGGTTAAAAATGCGACTCAAAAGAAGGCGAATTTTTCACCGCTTTCTTACGCTACATTGTTTGCTTATAATTTTCTACAAAAAAAGTTTTCAACAAAACATTAATTTGAACTTTTTCGTTCGCTTTTTTAATCTTTTTTGCTCGCTTTCGTATCATAAATACTTGCCAAGTGACAGCCAAATAGAAGAGACATCATTTTTTAACAAAATATCGTACAGTACTCGGGCATTAAGTATTTTTAAATTTCGAATCGAAATAAATATTTCTGATTTATCAAAACAGGAAGCAACTCCAGCTTCAAATAAGTTGCATATCTGATGAACTTTCGATAAAACGTCATTTATCGCCACACTGATTTCCGCAAATACACGCCTCCGAGATATTCTTATTATCATCTCTAACTCCATCTCGCCGTTCGCAAGAATGCGATTTTCGAAAAAATTATTACTGTCAACAAGTGCGCGAGTCTCTTTTTTTATCAGGGCAGCAGCATCACCCAAAACTTGCGCAACCGACTTCACTTTCGTCATATCGCCTGTTTTGCTGACCCGGAAGATCGGAACCTATTTGTAATTTGCTCCCCCCCTCGTCCGGACTTGTAAATATTGTGCAAACGCGTTGAAAAAGTATATTTATCGGTTGAATTTCATAAATATGTGAAAAACCGTCGACGCACGATAATACCGATATACTCTGTTAATTAGAGTTTTTATTCATGAAAATTAATGATAGAACATGATAGACGAATCTTATTTTTAATTTATTTATTTATGTAGATTAATTAAACGATCTGCTTTCTCTCATCTTTGATACAGAGATGACACGAGCCAAGGGGGTAGCTGTCTGACGGAAGGACCGGGACTTTTGTACGGCGAGTACCTGCTGCTCGACAAGATATTGTCAGCGCAGAGGCTGGTCAGTGCCGAGTACGACAAGGAAGTCCACGATGAGCATCTATTTATCGTCACACATCAAGGTAATATACCTTTATCCTTAAAGTATAGAAATATATTATAGCAAAGTTCAAACATCGAGGTCGCGAGTTTTGTTGGTAAAGACCATCTTAATTATCTTCAGACTGAAAATTTGAAAAATGTTGAAAAATGGAAAAATGATGAAAAATTTTAAAAAGAGAAAAAAATGAAAAAATGATGAAAAATTTAAAAAAGAGAAAAAAATAAAAAAAATTTTGTCAGTAGGAAAATCTAAATAAAAAATAAACTGGTTACAGTTCTCTTTACTTAGCGGGTGTAGCTAATAAAAATGATGAAAATTTTGAAATTACTTACATATAGCCATATTTTTCACATTTTATAGCTACTTTTGAATGTTGGGGCCGTGTATGCGTGTGTGTGTGCGTGTGCTCGGATTAGATCTATGACGAAATGACCTCGAGTTTGACCTTATTTAATAATTATTTCTTATATCAATCACACTGATTTTCAAGATTCAAGTAATTTTCTATAAAATTCAGGCAATTAAACCCATAAACCATATCTAAAACGCTTACATGTACCCATTACACGTAATGGACTTTACACAGCCTACGAGCTCTGGTTCAAACAAATCATCTTCGAGCTTGACTCGGTGCGCGCGCTGTTCAGCAACGACGAGAAGTACCGCGAGAAGCATGGCCCGCATCACCATGGCGAAAAGAATACGTACGGCTCCGAGGCCATGGACGAGTCGAGGACCCTGGAGATCCTCAAACGGCTGAACCGCATTGTCCTCATTCTCAAAGTAAGTACGCGGATCATCTTATACTTTTAGATGGGAAGTTTTGGCTAATATGACCTCCAGATTATCCAATCTGGTTCGCATTATCTATACAAGATTGTGTCTTTACATATAATACGAAATAAGTGTTGTTGCACGTTTTTTATTCCTTGTGGCGGCAGTATATAAATGTTTTATCGAATAAGGCATAGTGCGAAATTATTCACTGCTAAATTATCGCAATCTCTGCGAGAACATGTACATAACTGAAATCTTGGATTTTTGAGATGTCGGAGCCAATTAAAGATTTTTAAACCGAATTTCTCATTATTTGAAGTTATTTTTAAGTTTTTCTTTAAATTATTGCAGTCATCCATTGTTTTTTATAAATTAAGGAACAGTGGATTATGAAATCTCGATATATAATAACTATACATAATAATAGTAAGTTCTCTTTCAAAGACTTATTGATATTTTGCATTATATCGATCGCCATCATAACAAACGTTTATTATTTTCTTTTATTGCCATATAGTAATAAATATTTTTAGTAAAAATCACTAATAAGAATGTAATGGAATTTTTGATGTTTACATTTAAAAATTAATAAATGTATATAGTCATTTTTAAGATATTAGAATTATTATCCTACATTTTATGGCATTCTTAATGCACTTTACCTAAAAAATGAACTCATTACACACCAAATTATAAATTTCTCTACCCTTAAAAAAATGTTCACTATTTCATTTAATTAATTTTACGAAATCTTCGGTCCATCCCTTTTATAGAAAAATAAATTTTACCGTTTCTAGTTACGTATACCTATCATACCTTTGAAAACTTAAAAACCTGCCATTAAAAACACCTGACACAATTGATCAAATGATTGAAGAATCAGCTACATACACGGGGAGCAAAAGATCCGACAGACACATTTGGCGTAGCGGGTGAACAACCCCTGACGACAAGCCAATTACATTGCAGCTAGGGGCGGCTAATTGAATTTTCCCGCAGCGCAGAGTGAGTGGGAGAGAGAATGCACCGACCGCCTATACCTACTTCATCGAATATATATATATATATACATACACTTTGTTTTACCATTTTGCGCCTAATCTACCCCGTCGCGCTGTTTGCGCGTATTTATTTCGGCTGGGATCGAGGTTACAACGTATAATATACGTTATTGGGTTGTATGAATTTCTGTGTATGTTGAAAATGACTCGTGTAACTTGTTTTCTTTTTCTTTTTATGATTCCTCAGATGACGCAAGAAAAGCGATTGAAAACGTCTTTTGACGATTCTGCTCATATCGGTGCTCACTGCTATAGACACGCGTTACGTTGATTATTTTAAAGTCTTATCGTAATTACACAATTAGAAACTAACATCATTATGACGATAATAGTATAGATTGCAGAAGACATTGATAATGAATCTTCATGAAAAAAAAAAAAACTGAAATCCCACATAACCTCATCATTGACGCTAACAAGCATATTTAAGTTTCTTTCAATTCATCTCTATATTTTTCATATACAGCTATATATAAAAACTTGTTCAGTATATTTTAAATAATTTCAATCTATATTAAAAAAAAAAAAACTACTACATTAAAACATCTTCTATACAACCATTCAATCCCTTCAACTGCCGTTTACGTTAACACCGATTTATCCCTTGTCCCTTCGCCCTAAAATCGGCCCGCACACTTAAAACCGCCCCATCTTCCGCGACATCAATACAGTCCGAGACCAGTAGCTTATAGCGCCTGCGTGTAATATATATGCGTTCGTTTAAAGTCAGTCAAGGTTCGCGCACCTGCAGAGCACACATAACGGCCGGAAGGGGTTACGCACACAGCCAGACTGCCACGAGCATATGTATGTGGCGAGATTGTGGGAACGGCAACGGGGGTGAAAGCCGATATACCGCGTGCGCGCGCGCCCATTCGACGATACGCGACACCGCTGGATCCAGAGCGCGACCCAAGTAGAAAAAATGTATCTATTTTATATAGAGATTCAATACAGCAGAGTTTATACAGTCTCTATATCAAAAACTGATTCTATATATGCACGTATGAAATTTGTATAAAAAGTAGTGAAAAAAATTCCTGCGGAAAAAAACGTTTATCACGATATGATATTATTAAATAATAAACTATGACTAATTAAGGCAATAATTAAAGCAATGATAAGTGACTCAGAGGAGAATTTTAAGCTCCTTGTAAAGAGTTCGAACGACTGAATATCTGCGTTGTTTTTGATAATTCTTTACAAGGAGCTTGAAATTCTTCTCTGAGTCACTTATTATTGCTTTAATTATTGCCTCAATGATAGTCATAGTTTATTATTTAATAATTTCATCGTGATAAACGTTTTTTCAAGAAATTTTTTACAAATTTGATACAGTCCACATAGAATCAGTTTTTAATATAGACTGTATAAAGACTCTATAAACTTTACTGTATTCAATCTCTATATAAAATGTATAAATTTTGTCTACTTGGGAAGCGAGCGAGTGTCGACTATTTTAAGTACTTAATTAACGGTGTCTGTGTGGTGGCTGCACGAGCGCGTGGCTGTAGTGTAGTAGTTTTTTTGGAGGTAGGAGTGATGGTTTTTGGGAGCGGAGTATGAAGTAGGGAGGAGTCAAGGGTGATGAAGCTGAGATGGCGATTATATACAGGGTGAAATTCTTTTCTTTTTGTTAGATGAAAAGTATTTGATGTGAGGGATAGGTTAGTGAAGTGCCTAGATACTTATAAGTTTCATATTTTTCATTTGTTGGATTTTAATTATGGTGGGAGTATTTTGAATTGTATAAGTGTTAATTATATTTTATAATTAGAGGCTTTGAGAATATATTACGAGCTTGAAAGTAATTGTTGGGAAACCCATTATAAATTTCTAAGAACTCCTTATGAATATACTAAGGCTTCCCTGAAAATTGAGACTTAATTTTAAATATTATAAGAAGTGAAGTGATTCAATTTATTATTTTTTTTAAAGGTTGATAGCAAACGAAAATATATCTCCTAAAATAAGATTGAAAAGAAAACGATAATGTTAGAATTAAGCATTATACAAATAGCTGTATGTACTTCAATTAGCTATTTAATTTATCAAATCTATATACAAAAGTTTTTATGAATAATAAGTATTTTTATAGTAAAATTGATTGACGCTAACGCTATTTGTTCCAAATGCGGTTTTGCCAGCTTTCCCCATGACTAAAGTAATAAACTCTTAGTTGTTTGTTCTACAAATCAATAAATACGAGATGTAATTATCAAAATTAAGATTACTTTTTTGTCAACATTCTTTCTCGCAAACTAATTATACGCTTAAGATTTGAAAGTATATTTATAGTATGCGAAAAGTTGTGAAAAAATATATGTCAATGTACTGGTGTAGAATACTTATACTTGAAAAAAAAATTCAGAGCTCTTGGACTGATTGTTTAAGAATAGCCGATTTTATTTTCATAAAAACGAGTTTTTTTCTGTTTTGATCATGTATAACTAATTATAAATAAACAAATTTATAAACTTTTCCATAACAATCTAGTTCTAGCTACTAACTTGGATCCCCAAGAGTCTAAAAAGCCCCCACATATATGGTAGTACTGCAAAATACTTCGTAAATACAGAAACAAATCAAATTAAAAAGGTGGCACGTATATATACATGCCACATGTCCCTCAAAGGTTTAATTTCATAATTATCTTATCACAATGTATTATTATACTAATATCTTATTAACAAATATGAAATAAATTACGATTAAATAAGTGTACAAATTTAATGAAAAAAAAAAAAAAAAAAGAATTGCAGTGTAATCCACAATGAGAAAGAATTTAATTTGAAATACAAACTGTATATAATATACATTATTCGGTTTACTGTAGGTATATATCCACGGGACGTGATGAAAGCAACCATAGAAATACGAACTCATTGCTTGACACGTCGAATCGATAGTGCATTACAGTAATTTTGTCCCGGTTATTATCTAGCACAAAAATATCGCAGAGAAAACAATTTTACACGGCAAAACCTTTAATTATATTATCCCAATTGTAATTCGATCAGATTCGGGAACTTTTTATTCTCAACGCAGCGTGGCCATGGTGCATAAGTAGATGCGTGCTGAATCCGGTTAGGCATACCACTACGGCCTTACTTTATCTGAAATTGATACTTACTTAAGCGCGGAAATAGATTCTGAATGAGTATAGTAACAATGTTTTTACAATAGCTATACTTGCAGATAAAGTCTGAGATTTATAAGATTATTACACACTGTACCGATCATTTGAAAATATATGAATTTATATTCAAATATATCAAAAATATTGACTCATTTTTGCTTCCTCAAAGAGGAAGCTTTGTAATGGTGAACAAAATTTTTGAAACAAAACTGTTTAAAAACATGTTGTATGACTTTCGGTATTAAAATTTGTTGTTTTTGAGCAAAAAAATGTTCGTGTCTGTACCTATGTGTGTGTGTATGGGGGTGGGTGGGGTACTGGGGTGTATGTGTGTGTGTGTGTGTGTGTGTGTGTGTGTGTATAACGCTGTAACTTTTTCAATTTTTATCCAATCGTTTTCGAACAGCACTTAAAATTTTTCTTTTTCTTTTTCAAGATTTTTGGATAATAACAATACGTAGTTTTTTGGATAATTTTTTTTATATCGATTTTTCACTTTTTAAAATACCTATATTTTCTAAAAAAAAATTTCTCTAGTTATCATGGTTCTTTTGTTTTTAACAAATCTTTTTATTTTAAAAAATTTATAACTTCCAAACTAAACGGTCAATTTTATTGAAAAAAATCATGATAATCCAGAATATAAATAGCTATAATCTCTAAAAATTTGAATCCATTCTGTTGAATAGTTTTTGAGAAAAAAAATTGATAACCGAAAAAAATGAGTTTCCATTGTCTCATGATAACAAAAGTAAAAATCAGCAAATCCTCCTAAAATTTCTCAGTGATATCCCAAAAAAAGTTGCCCTAAAAAATCGGTCCATTATCACCAAAGATATTTAAGGTTAAAAATTTTCTTTAAATATTTCGAATCACGTTTTTGTATCGCATTAAAGACTTTTTACTATTTTATACATAATTTAAATAATAATTGTATACTTCATAAATGAATGTAAGATTATAATTATGTCATAAACTCGTGCAATAATTTTAAATTTTTGCACTAAAAATTAATCAAAGGAATGAGTAAATTAAGTTTGTGGAACCCACATGCCAATGAATTTACCTGTAAATAATAATTAGGAAAACTAAATATGATTGTAGTAATAAATAAAAATTACAAAATTCACGTTTAATTTAAACCGCATAATCCCGATGGAGCAATAATTTAAAAAAACTGAATAACAATTATAATGACAGAAAATTTTACGGAAAAACCTGTTAACCAAAATATTATTTACCTATATAAATTTCTTTTCTCCAGCTACTAGTGGACCAGGTATCGATCCTGGAGACCATGACCCCGCTAGACTTTATGGCGTTCCGCGACTACCTCTGCCCAGCCTCTGGTTTCCAGTCCCTCCAGTTCCGCCTGCTGGAGAACAAGCTGGGCGTGAAGCAGGAGCACCGGGTGAGGTACAACCAGAGCTACGTGCGCGTCTTCGGTCGCGATCCCGAGGCCATGGAGGCGATTCGACGCAGCGAGCAGGAACCGAGTCTCAGTCATCTGGTGCAGAAATGGCTGGCCAGGACGCCGGGACTCGAGATTGACGATTTTGATTTCTGGGGGAAGTACAGGAGGGCCGTGGAGAAGATGCTGCAGGAGCAGCGCGATCATGCTGAGGTATAAAGATGTTTGATAGTTTGGGAAGATTTTAGGGATAGAGGAAGTATACTATAGTCGTTTGGAGAACATTTCTTCCAATAGTAAAAAGCTTAAATTTTAAATGTAAAATTTTAGTCTATACTTAAAAACTCGTGGATATTAAAACCTTTAGTTTATTATAGAATTTTGATGAAATGTAAGTAAGTGATTTTTTTAATTTTAATCTAAAAGAAATCTTTAGTACTAAAGAGAACAAATTTTTAGTTCTTTCCCATCTGAGAAACTGCATTTTTCGGTTTTTTGTATTTATACTTTCTTAGGTATATAAATATCAACATCGTCAAAAATGTACGTCGGATAAAAAAATAATGTCTATGATCAGAAAAATTAAATTTACCTTTGCTCAATTTCATAAAATAATTCAAAATCATCGTTAAAATTAACTCTATATCGCATTTGCATCTATTAAAAAATCGATTTATTTTTCCCATTTTCTATTTGTTTTTGTAAATACATTAAAAATATTAAAAAAAAACGTGAATTTCCCCAAGGACTACTCTTAATTATCTTCAACCAGAAATCTCCGAGAAAAACCTTAAAATTTCTAAAATTTCAGTCGCAAACAAAAGAGGAGTTCCGCAAGCACCTGCTCGCGACGATAACGTCGCGCGAGGCCGTCTTCGACTCAATTTTCAACGATAGCCAGCACAGCGCTCTGGTCTCGCGGGGTGACCGTCGTTTCTCCCACGCCGCTCTCCAGGGCGCCGTGATGATCACCCTGTACCGGGACGAGCCGCGGTTCAGTCAGCCCCATCAGATCCTCACCGCCCTCATGGACATCGACTCGCTCATCACCAAGTGGAGGTGTAAGTGTGACAGATTTTGAAAAATTAAAAATCTTAAAAATAATGGAAAATACAAAAATATCGGTATAATTACACTGAAGAAATTGGTATTTCCATTTTTCTTATTATTACGCATTTTTTTTGTTTTTTTTTTCTCTATCTAGATAATCACGTGTTGATGGTTCAGAGGATGATTGGTTCACAGCAATTTGGCACTGGAGGGTCTTCGGGATATCAATATTTGAAGACTACTTTAAGGTATGATTTTATTAACAGATTATCAGAAAAAAAAGATAATATCTATAAACTATATTACTCAAACTAAAGGAAATAAAAGGTAGGAGGATAAAAGAAATATTTATCATTTATAATCTTTTTTTTTTGTTCTAGCGACCGCTACAAAGTGTTCGTCGACTTGTTCAATCTATCCACGTTTTTGATACCACGACACATGATTCCACCACTGACCAAACGCATGAAGACCAAGCTGTCCATAGCGTGGGGCTACGGGGGTCACGAGGAGGAATCATCAGAAGATTCTCTTTCAAACTCTATGAGAAACGGTTGTTTGGAAAATAAAAATAATACGGAAACGTGTCAAAATAAGTGTCAAAACGGTAGTAAAAACGGCGAAAATGGAGAAAACGGGAACAAGAGTTGGAGTGGAAACGCTACGAAAGAATAATGTAAAATGAGTGACAACTTATTTTAAAATCTCAATTTTTATTTGTAGACCACATTCTGCCTACGTTTGTATAAATATATATAATATGAAAAAGTTATTGCTTTGATTCAGTCATCAATCATTATTATGGAAATCTTTAATTACGTAAAAACGTTAAAATACTAATATATGTAACACTGGAAATTCGTGTTTTGTTCTACTCGAACGAGTATTAAATTAATTTGTTCGTTGCTTTTTTTATAAATTTAAATTTAACGATCTAATCAACTTGAGAACTGTTAACAATAATATACAAATAAGTACAAATGCTCAAGTTTGATAAACCTTTTAACAATTAACAATATATCATATCATAATCACGTAAAACAGTCAAAACTGTTAAACATGTAATGTGAAAATTTTTAAAAAATTTCATTAACAATACTTCTTCTAAAGCTATCAGTACTATTTTATCTTTTTCTTTTTTTTAAGTCACTGGTTTGCATTGCTTAAAAATTGCATTTGTTGTTCTTTAATACACTACATCGACTGAAGAAACTTGATTTGCTATGCCTGTGTACAGAACAATAGAGCAAACAATTGAATTATAGTCAATGTTGATATAGTAATTAAGATATACATTATAAAATATACAAAAATACTGTACATACCACAAAGATTACTGCCAATTGCAATGTACAAGTAGCCTTTGTCTCCAAAGGATGGACCCCAAGAATTCCTTACAATGTAGTAAGGCGTTTTAGCTGTTTTATCATATCCTACAATTTGTACAGCATGGTTCAAGCTTGAAAATGATCCATCACAATGGAACTGAATGACACCTCCAAGATAATTCTGCCAAGACAATGCATTCACAGCTGCTGCTACTGGTCCTTTTGTTGCAAGTTCTTTTATAAGCTCTTCTTCAGCATCTACAAAGCTATAAATAAGAGTATAAATATAAATTTATTAATATAAGATATAATATCATTAATTTGTAACATTTTTCTTGTCACATGAAAATGACATATTTTATGCAATTTTCGTTAATTAATCTTTTGTGACATGTTAATTTGTCATATATTGTTTATTATTAAAAAAAGAAGGATAATGGTCTTCAAAACATGTAATATAATACTATTTTAAATAAAGTTTGTAGATCAAGTATATCTTTAGTTACCCTGATATCTTTCATTTTAAAAAATATCAGCCATTATATTATTATTTACGAAAGTTATAAATAATATTCATCTTGTTCTCTACACATTTCTTAATATAAAATCTATTTTTAAAATATCTGCAAAAATTTTTTTAAATGGCAAAATGTTTTTTCATAAAAATTCATATCGTAAAATGTACAAATAAAAAAATGCAGGTGTATTCTAAAATAGAAACATGTCCTCCAGTTTCAAGGCCATCAACTATCCTAGCATTAAATAATGATCAAGTGGAGATATTATATAACAAACTCTGTGCACAGTATCTACTGGCATTGGTAATAACTTTGACACCATAATGTAATAAGATTATTTTCTCAATGAAATAGTTTATTGAGAAAAGTTAAAACTTAAAAAGATAAAGTTTCTGTAATTTATCTTTGAATGACTTACTTATCACATGTGAAGTCTGATATTCGAATACCTGGTAGTGTCTTAGCAGTTGTTCTAGAGTACAACAAAAAATAAATTATATGAAAATTTTATATAAAATTTTCATTAATAAAATTTTGTATACATACTTTTGTAATTTGCAAGCATCAGTTGTTCTTGTTAAGGGATAATTCATTTCTGGCAAGATTTTTGTTTTAGAAGCAACTAGCCATTCAAGCAAACTACAAATATCTCCTCCTTCACAACCAAAATTACTATTTTTTGCACAATCAATCATCTGCAAGAATAATTTAAATTATATTATTTTATGATTTAAATTATTTTATAAAATACTAATACCTAACTTTATACTGTTTACAGTTATTTATAGCATTTATATGATATGATAAATACCTCTTGAACACTAAATGCACGCAATGTCTTATTAGATATGGCAAACATTGATTCAGCTACTTCAACAGCACTAAATGCCCAGCAAGCTCCGCAATTTCCCTGACTATTTACTGCTGTAACAACTCCTTTTTCTCTCCAGTCAAATTTCTGTGGTAAAACCACTGCAGCTCTTTCATATCGCTTATGAGAATGATCATGATGATAATGGCATCTATGGTGTTTCTCACTTCGAGTTGGAAGATCAGGCCTCAGATTTAAAGCTAGAAACTCTTCTTCTGTCAAGTCTGAATATTTCGTTACTCCATAGCGAGCACTATCGTCTGTACTTCGTAGCCTGTTTAAAGTTTCAATCTTTCGAAGAGATTTCTGTAGAATCATGAATTTTTTTAATACTGTATTTTGTACAATATATTTTTAATTAAAAAGATAATTAAATATATTTTTACTTTTATTAAATTCAAGATTATTTTTTATTGATTTTAAAAACAAATGAGTATAAATAAATGAAATCGATAATGAAGTTACATTTCAATTATTCATCAAACAATGTAGAAACAACTCATTAACAATGCAACCATTGTCAATTCAAATTAGAGCCATTGTTGCCAATATAGTATTTTCTTTGTTTTCCGCATTATAACCTTAAAGCCAAAACAATGTATATGTGTATATATATATATCTCACTTGAAATCGCTGGAATTTCTTCTCATACTCCCCCGGATTGGACCTGTACGATTTGTTATAATCAGCAACGTACGCCTCGAACAGCTTGGCATCCTGGAAACTTGTATCGGGACCGACTCTGATCGGAATCGCCAAAAAACACAATGTTACAATCAAAAACGTGAAAGCGATTGTTCTCCACTCCATCGTCGGTGTTGCGACCGGATCGCATCTTATTCCATCACATCAACTCTGACTCATTTTCAGCTTCTCTTGCTACTTTACGCACAGCCACTGAATCGAGTGTGTATAGTACTTCGATCTCGCCGATAAAATCGCGCCGTTCGAGCGTTTATTTATGAATTCATCCTTCTTCTGTGCAGCACGGCAGCATAGTGCATTCAAACGCAAAAACGCAGACTTAACTTACTTATACATAGCAGAAAACACACGGTCAACACACGTGTGATTAGATAAAGACATCAAGAGCCCGCAGGGGCGTAAATAAATGCCATGACGCCCCTTCATGACGTAGTTTCGTTAATTATTGAATCATATATTAAGTATTAAAGTTCATAATTTTTATAAGTATTTCAATTCAGTTAATTTAATAAATATAAGATTCATTACCATTATTTATTGTTTTTTTAACAGGTTAAGCGCGGCATGGTACATATTGTACAACGAATTATTTTAAAAATTTATCTTTGAATTGTTAGAAAAAATAGTTAAAAATGTTAATTCTTTTAATTAATTTTTCGCATTTAAAGACTTCCAGAAAACAAATTTATTTTGCTTAAATGGAAATATAACAAAAGTATATATAAATATTGGAAAAAAAATGAAACGTATTGAATTATATAAAATTTCACCGCCACACTGAACCTGTTAATAATGGACATATTTTTTTTAGTTTTTTATAATGATTACTGATTAATTTATGAACGTTTTTCATTGCTAATAAACCAATAAATTAAAGCTTAGATTGTCAATTAAAGAAGTAACTTTAGGTTTGTAAGTAAATGATAACAGTATTTTTTTTTTAGATTTTTTTTAAATTTTATTGAAAATTTAAAATCCCATAAGGTGTTTAAATGGGGATTGGTGCTGGCACTGGAGCATTATCCTTAATTACTTTAGCTTCTGATGCTGGAGTCGCGTAGTATGATTCTTCTTTAGGTTCCTGAACAATAACATTGTCAGGCAGAGGCTTCTTCGGGCCATTCTTGCCATTGGGATCCCACGGCAACATGATCTTAACTTTGATTCCCAAGACACCTGTTGCAGAATAAATTAATTAGTAATTTGGAATTGAGATAACTCAAACTTTATATTTATTGATTCATCTTGCAGTGATACTTTACCTTGTCTGAGGAGGACGTGACGGGTAGCAGTATTGACATAGTCATTTGTTGGCTCTCCAGAGTGGATCATGAGTCCGTCAACGAACTTCATGGACTTGGCCCTCTGACCACGGAGTTTTCCACTGACAACCACCTCACAGCCCTTAGCGCCGGACTCCATGATGAACCTCAAGACACCATAGCATGCCCTAAACACAAAAAAATTAATTATTTAATAAATTAAACATTTTTAATGTACATAAGCTCAAAAAAAAAAAACAGTTTTATTTTTTAAATTAACTTTAAAATTTCTCATAGTATTAATATTTGTTATAGAAGTGGTTTTATTATTTATTGCTAGAAAATTAAATTACATCAATAATATTATTACCACTATTTTACTTGAATATGAGATAGTATTCCTGATTTAACATAACAATTATTTTCTACACTATTATATAAATTTCTTTATGACTCCAGAATAAATTTTAGATAAATAATTGTAAATGATAAATATTTTGTTCATTATCCTTGTTATTCAATTGTTATGCTTATTATTTCAGAATTTTAATAAAATTTTAAAAATTAAAATGGATTAGCCTTGCATTCATAAATCTTTTTAATGAAAATATTAAATTTGAAATTATTACTAAAGAGTAATTGATGACATTAATTTTACAAGATTTTAAGTAATCTTAACAATTTTAGCTGAGGTTGAACATCTGACAGATTCCCTTTTCATGTGCTGTTACATTTAAAATTAATAATATTCTGTAGAGGCAAGGAATTTACACTTGAGAATATAATAAACAAACTCCAAATTATTTCTTTTCTACAACTTCTTGAAATATGCTATTTTCCTATATCCTTTACATTATTAAAAGAATTAAATTAGATGAAAAGATATCTTACCTCCTGACAGCAAGTCCACCAATCAACTTGTACCTAAGAGACTCAGCCTGAGCGATAGCGCAAAGTCCTCGGGTAGCAACTTTCTCAGCATATAATTCTATGCTGTGGTCCTTGAAGTTGAAACGTTTCTGTACAACAGATGTCAGCTCCCTGATTCTCCTTCCCTTTTCACCCAAAACGCTCTGTGTGTGGGTGGCCATGAGAATGATCTCAGTCTTTTGTGGGGTAACACGGACCTCCACACCAGAGTAGCCATCTTCGGCGAGCTCACGAGTCAGGAACTCGTTCAACTCAGCCTTGAAGACTCCGTCTCCAACAAACTGAAATAAAATATTGAAATATTGTAATCATGATTAATTTAATATTTATACAAGTAAATAAATCACTAGTGAAATGTGTACAAAAACAGTTTCAACACAGTAATTAGCGAACTGTCTTCAATTCCAATTATTACTGTAGTTTATAATATTGCATCTTCTCTGTGAATAAGATACCGCAAAAGATTTGTATGATGTTTACAGCTTTGTCTTGTGATAAACTTTGCGTAATATGAAATTAAATGATATAATTACTATGTAAAATATTTAAACATGTAAAATTTTAGCCCTATCAAGTACTTCAACAACTACAAGTTTCTGATAAATATAAGTCAGTAAAATCAATAATAACAAAATCTTAAAACTTGAATTTTAATAAAAAAATATAAGCTTTTTAACATCACAAATAAAATTCACTTGTTTAAAATAAAACAAAACATCAGCTGGTCAGTATTAAAAAGTGAGGTTATACGTAACCCCACTAAATACACAAGCACAACAACATTCATGAAATTGGCAAAAAATTTCCAACAAGACAAAGGATAGTAAAATTCACTCGCGAACCAAACAAAACACTAAAAATTCCGTCAATAGTTCATAAGCAACTCCAAAATCGAGCCGCTACGTCCGAGGACGCGAAAACTAAGCGGCGGTGGCCGCCAATGCATCCGCTCAATCCTGTGACTTTTCTCGCGGAAGACATCAAGGTTCCATACAAAAATCCAGAAAATCCTTTGCGGTATCCTCTGATAGCAATATTTTTGCAACAAATCCAGCGACCATTTGGTAAATTTGCACAAACCTTCCGCTTCTTCGAAATCGTCGTCACGGCCATGTTGACGTCTCACGGCAGAAAGGAGAAAAAGGGAGCCGGAAATCATGCTCGAGCGCTCCGCCGCCCCCGTCCACATGCGCGAATACAGCGCTCCGAGAGTCAACTACGTGTGGCGGGTTTCCGCACCACGCTAGTCATGCTATTTTTTTGAATTGATTTAATTTATTAGCAAATTGCAGTGTGTAAAGATAATTTGTTTTAATCTTATTAATTACTATAGGAAAGAATCCTACCCTGCTACAGATCATGAATTTGGTTCAGATTTTTTATCAAAATATTATGAAATAATTATGTCTTAATATTATAAAAAACGATGTGCAATTTTCATTTTCAACAATTTGTAAAATTTTTATATTCAAAAATTCTGTATTAAGGCAATGAAAGCTTGTTTTTTCTACTTTTCATTTTCAAGACTTTTTTAGACTAAATATTTGAATTTTCCGATAAGAATTTTATTTTCGCCCATTTATATCCTAAAATATATTAATTCAAAAATCCGTAACGTGGAAATAAAATACAGTTTTACTTTATTGTGCTACATTTTAAAAAAGAAAATTTATATAATAAAAAAATAAGAAATATTAAAAAATCAAAATTCCGAAATTACAACACTGACGACCGAAATACCGCAAATTTAAATGTTATCAAGAATCAGAACATCAGTGATATACGAAATCATTCCAAGAATCTCTCATTTTAGAAAGTTTATTAAATCATAACACTAAAATAAGAAAATCTAAAAGTAAAATTTGAATATTTAGATTTTTAGTATTAAGATATTTATTATTTAGATGTTCAATATATCATTTTATTCTCGGCTATTTTTTAATCTAAATTATAAAGTTCAGAATTTAATATTCATTGAATTAGACTTGCAGACAATGCTTGTTTGATGTTACAGGTTTGTATATTATTTTTGCAGTTTCTGCATTTTCGTTATCTATCTGATTTGTCTTATTTCGTCCGTAATAATTTTCAATCATTGTAAGTTGATCGAAAGATAGACCTCTACATAAATATAGATATTACACAATAAACTAGGGAACAGGAACACAAAAGATTAACATTTTTGTATTTTATTTAAAAAAACAACCATAGACCACAGCATAAAATTGTACTGTTCAGATACACAATTGCATCATTTCACGATCAAGACATTGTGATACATCCCTAAACACGATAGATCAAAATAATAACATATATAACAAATCATTGATCTTAGGCTTCTAGTGTTTTAGTGGAGTAATATTTCCCCTACCCACATGAACAAAAATCATGATAAATTACTATTACAAAACAATTACATAATATACAATTAATTAGTGCTACAACCATTTAACATACATATACAGAATGGTTAAATGAACATATGTTTCATAGAATATCATAATCAATCAAATTTTTTTAAATTTTAATACCACACATGCTA
The DNA here is from genome assembly GCA_030522985.1 of Torymus sinensis. NCBI lineage: Eukaryota > Metazoa > Arthropoda > Insecta > Hymenoptera > Torymidae > Torymus > Torymus sinensis. The sequence goes on along the minus strand of JAPYZP010000110.1, from coordinate 5,126 downwards.
TTGATAATAAATGACAAATTTAAAAAAAATTCCATACAAATGTACACAAATGCTTTGATCAAACTGCAATTAAATTTACCTATCATTCAAACATGTAGAACCTCTATTTTATATTAAAATAGGCAAGTACTGATATTTGGACAATTTTCACTCCTATTAAGTTTACAAAATTATCATCATACATTCATTCATCTTCAAAAACACACCACTATTAAAAAAACTTGAGAGGAATGTGATTAAATTTGATTCAAAGATGAAATTAATCTTATTTAAATAGTGATTGCAGTTTTGGACCACATATATTAATATTAATAAGTGTTCAAATTCGTCCAAAATCATTAAACTCCAAAGTACAATTTAATTTTTATTATGTGTAAAAAATGATCGCCAGTTTCTTCATTTAGCTCTTTCTCAATGAAGATTATTTGACTTATATTTGCACCAGGAATAATTTTAAAAATAATAAACAAGAATATCTAAAAATTTAACGTTTATTAATACGTATACTAAACTTTTTACGTAATATTGATGAACTTGTAGAAATTATATATAAGGACATATGGCAAAAATTCTGCAAAACCCAGTAAATAAGATCAAAATGGTAACATTTTAAACTATTAATTATGTTTCAAAAATAAAAAATCCGTCAAATTTGTTTAGACTTTGTAAGTCATAAAACGGATCAGTCACCATGACTTATCCTGGAGCTTCAAAAGTTCTGTTTGATATTTTTCTTGCTTAACATTTTATTGTTGACGAATCGGCGTCATTTTGCGCATTACATCAACGAGACCCAGAATTACAGTTCGAATGAATCGAGGCACACTTGGTTTCATACCAATCTGATTGAAATAATCTGTGATCTCTGTGAAGATATTACGAGTGAATGGATTTCTTCTAGAAGCTAAACGCAGCTGAAGGAATTGGTAGTAAACAACAGGAGTAAGAAGTCCTGCTCTTCCACTGAAAACATAAATTTGATTTTGTATATGTTAGACCAAATTCAGTGGTATGGAAATCAATAATTTAATATAATAAATCATGAATTTTACTTACGTGAATATCAACAATACAGTTAGAGGCATAACAAGAATTTCACATAGAGCACAAAGTCTTAATATATTACGAGATTGAAATTCAACAAGGGAAATGAGTAAACGAGCTCCCCACCAGCTGTTTTGTCCTAAGCACTGTAAAATAAGTATATGAGTTAATTACAGTTTAATGGATGAGAAATATTCTATGAAAACTTATTATAAAAATGATTAATTAACAAAAAATTTTATCAGAAAAAAAGATCTTAATAATTAAATAATAATTATATCGAAAATGGCAAAAGAAAAAAAAAATTAAAGTCAAGTCGAATTTGTAATATATTCTTATCTGTGTTTTAAAGGATGACATTGAAATTTTCACAGACATCTAGACTAGTATTATGCAAGGATGACATGAAGTTATCTTAATTACATGTAGGTACTTACATCAAGAAGCGTCAAAGAATAGCTTGCAGAGTGTAGTAAGGCAAAGAGGAATACTGGGCCAATCACCACTAAAAAATAAAGTCATTCTTGGATCAAAACAGCTCTGTCAGTTTACTGTATGAGATATTTTTTCAAACTCTTATAACTTACATGTAACTGGTGAAGTATATTGGAAAATAAATGAATAAAACAAGTAATGAAATGAATCTTCAAGGAATAAAGATGCTAAATATTCTTTTGTGAATGAAATCCTGGGCAATCTTTGATGAAGTCGAAGAATATTTGTTGCTGTACAACTAAGTAATACTTTGTAATAGCAGTCGAATGGATTTCTATAACAGTAAAAATTATAAATATAATATTTTAAGAATAAAGGACGAATTTCGACATCATTTTACACTTTCAACTTACCCAAATATTGGAATTAGGTACCCAAAGGTGAAGAGAATTGTGATGAGCCTGAGTGCCCATTGTGCAACTATAATTTTGTCTTGGACAATTTGAAGCTTCAATGCAGGCCATCCTTTCTCTAGCGTTGGTGGTACACCTTCAGTACTAGAACTTGCTGTGTCTGCCATTCTGCATAAAAGAAATCACAGTAATTAACAAACAGTCAATTAAACCATCCTAATTCGTCAAACAAACAAAAAAACACGAATTGTTTGACCCCACTATTGATACGCATAGTCTCTCTCTCTCTCCAGTATTAGCAACAAAAAAACCAACATATCATCAAAATTTGCCTTATCATGCGAACGGTGAAACGTTAATGGTGGATGTGGCAATTATGGTTTTTATTCTTCCTATAGCATCGGCAGCCGCTTGACATTACTTGACGCGACATATAATACAGTTCGTTACTCGCCGCTAAAACTTGTGTATTTCACTTGCCAATAAGTACCTGTATACACACGCGCGATTCTTGCCTTTTTTTACGACCTGCGCATCCGCAAAAGCGCGCGACGGAATTTCGGTACAGCTGGGTCCTCGCACACTCTTTTATTTATTTTTTTGTTTTTTTTTTCACCAATACCACATTAAATTATGCACCCGACTACTTTCTAAAAATGGAAAGTTTTTCACGGACTCGCGCGCGCGGGCTTAAAAATACCCGATATATACCTTACACATACGCGTGTGCGTGCTCCGAAATCGGCTAACCTGAAAGTCCGCGCTCCGATTCCCGAAATTTCGCCTCATAGCGAAGCCAGAATTTTCCTCGAACAAACGAATCGTGGCGATGTGTGTGTGTGTGTGTGTGCAATGCCACATCAATCACGCGTGCAGCACGCCTATATCTAAACTTATACGCTCCCCTATCCCTAGCTCTATAGTCTATCCGTCTGTAATATAAATATAGAGTTTATAACATAACTTAGCTTACACTGTTTTTTGTCTTGCACTCACGCGCGCGCGTCGATTGACAAAATTAAAGGGAGTCAAGGCCGAGAGCCGAATCGGCTCTCCAATAGCTCGCACACGCACACGAGCCTTCGCTTAAAATCAACTCTCTATCTCTTTCATATAGGGTGTAACTTAATGAGCGATGATGTACTCACGTGAGAGACTCTCTCCGCTTCGGGAATCGAGCTAAAGATCACAGTCCACGTCTGTAGGTCCTTCCCCACGCAACATTTACGGGTGACACGACACTTTAATACGACCACAGCTCTCTCGCGCGCGCGTGCTGCTACTGCTTGCTTGCTTGCTTATAGCTTATATGATGCGCGTCCTGGGATTACTTACGTGTATACGGATATACGCGTTCAGCAATATATACGAGAGAGAGATAGGTGTACACGCGCGAAGTGTGCTGCGCCGAGTCACCAATGGGTGTGATGATGATAAGACTTGCTCTGACAGCGAGCTTCGACAATCGACGCGCAGCGCCGGAGCAAGTCAGCTGTTCGAGATATATCGAGCGACGACAAGTGGTTTTCACGGAGAAATAACAAAACACACGCGAGAGTTTGTGAATGATGGCAGTATGAGGAGTGTGCAGGGCTCGCGCGTAAGTTGTGCTATTTCATTTGTTTGGGAATATATCTGTGCTTTGTTTTTCGGTGCGATCGTGGAGATGCGGGTTTGTTTTGTTCGAGGATCGATGAAGATTAGCATGACACTGTGATGCGAAAATATGTGCAGGAAGGCGGATCTGTGGATAGGTTAAGTTCTACTTATAGCTTTTATCAATGAAAATAATCGTATCGGCCACATAGATAGTGAAATATTTCGTAAATGCGACAACTTCGCCAGTCTTGTTATTAGGAATCAATATATTGCTTTATGTGCGGTAGAAACTGTTTCATTTCGAAAAACGCGCGATATATTCAAATCAGCTGGTAAACCTGTTTCTCGAATCGCAGAGTAATAAACGACTCGAATTGTCCAAATTTACGGCTTGCTAATAAGTACTAAAATTTTGATTTAATTGCTGTAAATTTTTAATCATCGCTAACCAAATACATTGTTTACCACTCGTTAATTATTTTTAATTCACGCGAATTAGAGCGCCTATAATTTTTAGACAATTTCTTATTCTAATTTTAAAAATTCACAAATACAGACATATTTTACAATGTACATTTAGATAATTAACATCTTTGCACTGCAAATTTAATCGGTCATGTTTAAAAAAAAAAAATCATCGCTGTTATGGCATTTATCATATCATCGTCTCGTATAGTATACAGTAAAAGCGTTTCCAAACGAGGAGAAAGTCACGGGCAAGATCCCGATTCGGATTTACCGTTAACTTTCTTTTATACTCTTAGTCGAGTGTGCATTTCCCCGGATACTCGCATGCACGATGATACGTGTAAAGCTTCGTATATGGCAACGATACTTGAACAAAAACAAACATTCCTAGAAACATGAAATTGTTTATTATTTTTCAATTATTTTTCTCATTTCTTCAACGATGACAATATTTTTACAGTCATTATTGATAATTTATTTAATAATAGAGCAGCGTTGTTATCGACATAAATATTTGCAATCGAATTATTAATAACTTCTGTATAGGTATACTCGTTTTATTTGTATTCGAATGTAAAAAAAAATCACACGTTCTCGGCGCTGCGGATCTTATGTTTAATTATATATAGCTAAGTAGCGCACTCGGGAAACCTGTGAAATTCACGCATGCGTATGTGGGTATCGTTACACTCACGCTCCCGTGCAATAAACCTTACACTTGCTTCTTTTTGCTTGCCCAAGAAGTTAATAGTGCAATACCCCTGCAATTTTTTTTTTACCGCCATATCCATATACGAAATCGACCTCTGTGGCGAAATATATACAGTGCATGTAAAGAAAAATTTGGAGCAGCTTTAAAATTATAGATTCCACAAATGAAAGCTACGGTTTTTCTTTAAACGCAATATTAGTCGTATAAATAATTTTAAATATTTTGTCAATCATCGAATTATCTGAAATATTTCAATAATAAAGTTGGGGATTGAATTGGCAAGTATAATAATATTGTTTATTACATAGGTATAGTGTGACTGCACCAATATTGGAACAGTCACCAGTGAACAAACCGTTTCTTTAAATATATGAAAATATCAAGCTTTCTATGTATTGTTTATCTGACATGGCGATAATTTTAGAATCCTTGAAAATTTTTATTTTATTTTATGT
>JAPYZP010000109.1:0-37340 GCA_030522985.1 Torymus sinensis | reverse complement strand
CAATTAAAAAAAAAACAAATTCACCCATCGAGATCACCCCGTCCGCCCCGTTACCCTCCTCCGTCACCCGACCCGACCAAAATTCTACTCTTAAAGTCGCGTAGTTACTTCTGTTTCGGCCCACCGCATCGTCTGTCTCCCTCTCACTCTCAATCTGTCATCTATTTATTTGTTTACCTATTTATTTATTTATTTGACATGTGATGTAGATAAATTGTTATCTTTTCGCACGGTTCTCGCCACGGACATTGTTATATATATATTAGCATTCACACGTACACACACATTTTGTGAGAAATATACATTCGCGCGAATGGTAGGAAAAGTGGTTGATCAAACATATATTTATATACACACGCACACACACACACGACACGTGTATTATACGCATAATGTACACAAATTTTTATTCGAACGACACTGTATGCGCGGCAATCACGCTTTTATTGGCCCTGACACGAACATTATACGCGGGAGAAGATCCTCTTTTGTGATTGACGATAAAGCTTTTATGCGTTTACGTGAGAGGGGGCATTCTACATACAAAACGCCGCGACTCGAAGAGTAAACGATTTGACAAGGCTATTTTCCGATGAAGTATTCCCGGCGCTTATAACGCTGATGATATTTTTAGCAATGAATAATGCGCGTCTGTTTATGCAAAGTTCTTTTTAAAAATATTTACGGGAAACGAAAAAGCTTGTTATTTCAATGTGCTTAAATCAAGCAAATATGTTTTCAAGCAAACACTTTTAGACGGAATAAATATTTTCATAATTTTGCGCAAATTTCGTATAAAGCAGATAATGTTATTCAATGAGAAGAGTACAATTGAAACGTGATATTTTCCATTCGTGTTAAGTTTCTGAATATTATTCACTATTGTACGTTGGTTGAAAAATACTCGTGGTTATTAATTCAACCTTTTTCCTCGAAAAAATTTATTTCCTAAGATGAATTTTTTCGAAAAAAAAAATGGAAACGAATGCTTTAGAGATAATCACAGGATTTGATTACCAGGTACAAAATGTGATGAATTATAGGCGATTGAATTTATTTGTACGCGGTGGATCTCATATACCAAGAAAATATTTATATAATAACTAAAATAAAAATAGATTTCCGGGGGTGTATTTAAGGATCTTCTCCATCGAACGACACATTACATTGTACACGATTTAAAACGAACATACACAAAAAAAAACAAAAAATAAACGATAAAATAAAGAAATTCTGCAAAATAAAAAAGTTAGTTTTTACCTTTTTATAAATCCCACTTAAATCATTTGAAGCCCACGTACGTTCCCTAATTTAAAAAAAGTCGAGGTAAGATTATTCAGTGCGTGACGCTTTAATTTCTAACGTATGTTTTTTCCTCGAGTGTAAAGGACAATATTACGTTACACGTAAACCACTCGTTTCTTTCATTCTTCATTCAGTAATAATTATTTAAGAAAAATTTTTAGACTTTTAGGAGAGAGAGGGTAATCCAACGGAAAATGTCGTGATGACACATGTCTAAAAAAAATTTTAAACCTAGAAAAGCCAAATTATTTAACGCACAAAAGTTTCAGTAATAAAAAGAGCGAGCTGACCACAAGAGAATGCATTTACATAACCGATTGGCTGTTAACTAATTTGATTACTTCAATCGCCGCAAAAATGATTGATGTTTTATACGAGCCCAGGAAGTCCAGCCACGTGGCATGATTTCTCAATTGCTTCGCAAGAATTTGGTGATCGTTAATGGAAATACCCTCTCTTCTCTCGACATAATCATTTAGCGGGGATTTTCGCCCTTTATACCTTGACGCGCCCGCGCTCATTTTCTCTACACTCGAGAGAGACTTCTTGGCGAGGATAATATCACACTTACCTACCCTAACAAAAGACTCGCGCATTATACGAGAGTTTCGCACCTTAATGTATATATTACTTATGTTACCAGCGCAAAAAGGATAAAACTTCCCGGCGTATAACGTTTCCGGGCGCAGGCGCTCTTTTTCTCTCTCTATCTTTCTCCTGTACTCTCGTCATCATCACTATCACTCACTGTCTTTGTATCTCTACCATCAACAGCTCTAAAATTCATTTGTGCGATCCATTCATCTGTGTATATGTACAACGTATCTCACGTCCAAGCGCCACATTTATATTCTCCCTCCGATGCGATTTGGACTCTCTCTTTCCCTCTCGCACTCTCTCATCGTATACATCCCGACCCCTACATGACCGTTTACATCGTAATTCAATTAATACGTGTACACTCGCGGTAATGCCTATACAGCACTCTTTAACTTGTTATCCATCGAATTTAACCAGCTGTTCACCGTCACCGTCACGTCATTCCATTTTGTATCGTTGTATCTCATGGCAGCTCTTCTGGGTGATATTTTTTCGTGAAGCCGGCACTGTCGAAATTTACTGCGAGCGTCCATACAAATTATGTAATTTGTATTGATGTTGTCGCGGAGTGCAGTGCTTTCTTCATAAAAATGTGCGACATATTTAAATAAAAATATTACAAATAAACATAGAAAATAATAACTTCATGAAATTTCAATGCTTATAACTTTATATTATTTTCGACTTTATGTATCTAACTCGTTCGCTACGTAACACAGCTTCTGGCAGAAAAAGCTCTCTATTTCGTTACCTTTCTGCGTGAGCGTTGGTTTTTTCGCAGGATCACTTTTAATGCTTTTGGCGTCCGAAATAAACAACCAACAGGACAATTTATAAAATAAAGTTTCTTTCGTATTTTTCCCGCAGCGCCGTCAAGCGAACATCGTAGAGAGTACAATAAAGAGGCCGAGGATGGTTAGTAATGCCTTATAATAAAATACGAAAAAGTCCGGTCATAATAATTCTTTAAAATATTATTTTTCAAGCTTATTTTTTTATACAAAATTTACATACACAAAAGATAACATTTAGTTTTATTAAAGTATTATTCTCATATCAAAATATAAACGAAAATTCTGATGAAAAAATAAAAAATATTTCTACTTTAACAATAATAGAAAACATCTCACTGAAACTCGCAAACGCAGGACTTCAGAATTGAGTATACTTCCTAAAAATTCAAACGAGAATAAATAAAAAAACTCTTCCATTTAGAATCAGAAAATCTTTTTAAATAAATCAGCAAAGCAATGAAAAGAAAACAACTCTAAAAATACAGTGTAGATAAAGAAATTGTAAATAATTAACATAAAGAGTAAATTAATTACCTCGACTGTGGTTTTTTCCCTCGTGAACTGTAAATACTCCCTTTGTGTTTCTGTGAATTTTAGCTCCCGCTCCGTCAGTCACGTGGGCCGATGAGGTCATACACGAGGAAGGTAAGGGCGCATTTCAATCTCTCTTTCTATGTCATCCCATCCCTCGGCTAAGAAAAAAAAGCTATTTTCCCGTTTCCCCTCTCTGTTTCTCGCTACTCTCGCGTATCGCTGTTCCCCCCCATTGTCGCCGAGTGTTTACTCAGCACTTGTGTATATGTGATGTCCGTGACTAGAACCCGCTGTGAAGCAGCAGCAGCAGCAGCAGCAGGAACAGGAGGTGGCCATGGAGGTGCAGCAGCCGGCGCCGGAGATTGAGTGCAAGGCCGAGAAGAAGAAGAAGAAGGAGAAGAAGGCCAAAGCCGAGGAGAGCGCCGAGAACGGCGAGCCCGAGGCCGAGTACGATGAGAACGGTGGTACGTGCGCGCTTCTTCTGCGCTCACCTTTGTACCAACCTTCCCACCACCTCCCCTTTTATGTTCTCTACTCCTGTTCTCATTTTATATATATGTTCCCCCGTACGGATTCATCTTATTTCTTTTAATCAGCGGGTCCTTACTGTTTCTTTATGTTTTCCCTGACGGGTCTTATTTTCTGTTGTATTTTTCTTCCTTCCGTTTTTGTTTCTTCCACACGTACTCTCCCATTTCATTACGATCATACTTAGGCTCTTTTACTACTCACGTTTTTGCTGTTAACAATAAGATAGTACGTTAGGTACGTTATAGAAATATTTTTAATTTTGGTAACACTATAAAGAATAGAATAATTAAACGAAATTAAATTTTTTTTTTACGTAAATATTTATTTATAGTCTAACTACAAATAATTATATTTTTCAAATATTTTAACAGCAAAAATGAAGCAATAAGAATCCAATTGCTTTTGGTACATCTTCTTTAAGTTAAAGACCTTTGCAGCATTTCAAACGATTTTAATTTGTCTTACAGTGAAAAAGCAGCCAGATGAGGACACAATAAAAAAGGTCCAGGACTACATAGAGAAGAAAACTGCTGAAAAGAAGTAATTAATTTCCTGAATTAAACTTTCTTTTAACACGAGCATGATTGTGTGTCATTTTCATCCTACATTCCGTTAACATAATGAGATTAAAATAGAAAAAAAAACAGAAATAGCATTGCCACTATTCGTAATTTCCATTATTGATGATAGCTATACATAAAATTCAAACATTATTTATAGGATTTCGTCTTAAATGAATAAATATAATGTTTTTAGTACTAACTTTTACTAAGATTTCAGTGTACTTATTGTCTATCTGCAACTGTTCTTTTGTATACCTACGAAGCTGTAAATAACTTTGTAATAAACTTAAAAATATTAGTTCTTTTAAGACGAATTTCCTTTTTCAGTCTCGCTGCATTTTCATTCGCAAAGCATTATTTGATATCATGCAATAAAAAAAGTATGAAAATCGCCTCAAAATGTTGAGTATTATAATTTTTAGTCATCTTTTGGATGGTAAAATTTCTCTATTTTGAATAATATTAAGTTGGATTCAAGATTTTCAGGACAAACGAAATAGCTGGCTTTTCAAATTACTCTAATATTATAAACGTAAAAGCTAAATAATATTCTAACCCTTTGCCCAAAGCTTTATGCATTCCTATCCCACTCCGGAGCACATTTATATAGTCCGTAATACTCGTTCTCTAAAACACACGCTGGATATAGAGAAACGTATGCGGAAAGACAAGTTAGATGAAATCAGGTAAAAATAATAATAGTTGGATGAAAATATAATTTTTTTTTAATCTTTTCTTAAGAAGTTTCAAGTTTGTTTTTGACAAACCTTTTGCAGTTTTTTGATTTTGTTAATTTTATGAAAACGGTGTCGTTGTGTACGATCCGATAAGAAGTTCTATGGCTCCTACCCTATTTTAGTCAAAAAAAGATTTGAATTTATCCTTGACATTCCAATAAAAACGCTGTTGATACAAACAATTAAACTCTAATAGTTTACCCAATTAATAAAGAAAACACATTAAAAAGTTTATCCAATTGTTTTTTGAATTTCGATTGCATGACAAAAAAACACATTAACAACAGGATATTAAAATACTTCATCAAATTATCTTGAATCCGAATGATGAAAAAAGGCCTTTCTGTACGCCTCAGACCCTTGTGCTAGAGCTAGTTAACTTCTGATTAAAACCCTTGATTAAAACGAATCTTCGTTGCAGAATGGAAGAGGAGAGGCGCGCCTGGGAGGCAGCCGAACAAAAACGAATTGCCGAGGAAAAGGAGATCGCGCGTCTCGCCATACTGTTGGAGGAAGAGGAAAGACGTCAAGCTGAGATTGCGGAGCAGGAGAGGCTCGAGGCCGAGCGCCAGGAGGTGATTCGTCGGGCCGAGGAGACGCGTGCCGAAGCCGCCAGGCTCATCGAGGACGAAAAGTAAGGCTCGATCTCGAGTTTAGCCCCTTACACCACCCACCCACCCACTGCTCCCCGCCATCCATTTAGCGCGCGTAAGAGATATTAACGATCCCCCATCATTATCCCCGGAAATTCCGATAGACGAAAAATCGTGAAATGTGTGTAATGTTGTTTCAAAGTTGCAAAACAGCGCCGCCCCAAACGCACAGAGAAGACAAACAACAGCCCCTTGTTGAAGTAAAACTGACGAAGATAAGGGATGATCGGGATAAAATTGACAAAACGCAAAATGAAGACGGTTCGCTTAAAACAAAGACCAAATTTCAAATTCACAATGAAGACAATCAGCCGGAAATCGCGACTGAATGGCAAATACAGACGGAAGATAATCAGTCTGATGAACAACTTAAATTGCCAATAAAAAATGAAGAAAGTAAAGTGGAAGGAGAGTCTAAATCAGAAAAGCAAAGCAAAAATTTTCAGTGCCATAACAAATTTAAATTACAAAGGCAAAATGAGTTCAATCAGTCTGATATTGAGCGAAAATTTTCAATGCAAAATGAAAGTACTCAGACCGAAGCCGAGCTCGAATTGCAGACAAAACGCGAAGATAATCTATTCGAGGTACAGTGCAAAACCGAATTTGAACTGCAAACAAAAAGCGAATATAACAAGTCTAAAAATGAATTGAAATTGCCATTGCAAAATCAAAGTACTCAAACTGAACTTATCCCTGAATTGGAAACAAAAAGTGAAGAAAACATTTTAAAATCCGGGTTTAAATCAAACGAACAAAGTAAAGATATTCTGTCAAACGGTGAATTTAAATTGCAAACAAAAAGCGAATATAATCAGTCTAAAGATGAATTAAAATTTCCATTACAAAATGAAAGTACTCAAACTGAAGCTATCCCTGAATTCGAAACAAAAAGTGAAGAAAACCTCTTGAAATCCGATTCTAAATCAAACGATCAAAGTAAAGATATTCTGCCCAAAGTTGAATATACATTGGAAATAAAAAGCGAATACAATCAGTCTAAAGATGGAATAGAATTGCTATTAGAAAATGAAAGTAATCAAACAGAAGCTAGGCCTGAATTGCAAATAAAAAGTGAAGAAACCCTCTTGAAAGCCGAGTCTAAATCAAACGAACAAAGTAAAGATATTATTATACCCAAAGTTGAATATAAATTGCAAACGGAAAATGAATGCAATCAGTCTAAAGATGGGATAGAATTGCCATTACAAAATGAAAGTAATCAAACAGAAGCTAGGCCTGAATTGCAAATAAAAAGTGAAGAAATCCTCTTGAAAGCCGAGTCTAAATCAAATGAACAAAGTAAAGATATTATTCTGCCCAAAGTTGAATATAAATTACAAACGGAAAATGAATGCAATCAACCTAACCCTGAGACAAAACCGCAAATACACAACGAATATAAACTCAAACCGCAAATAAAAAATGAAGAGAATCGGTTTAAAATAAATTCAAAATCACGAACTCAAAGCTATGAGAAGAAGTCTAAAACTGGTTTTAAATTACTAAATCTTGGTGAACGCAGACGGCTAAAACCAAATGCTTCGTGGCCAGGACCAACGGAATATAATCCATTTAAGAGAGAGTTTACATCAGGGACTGAAAACGAGACCGAACAGGTGAAGACTCTCAAAAAATTGAATACTCTATGCGAAGACAGTGAATCTGATACTGAGACTAACTCGCGAACACAAAATAAAAACAAAGAACCTGACGTTGAGATTATATTGCAAATGAAAAGTGAGGACGATCAGTTAATTAGTGAATCAAATTCCCAAATACGAAGCGATGATGATCCGATCAAAACGAATCCAAATCAACTCAAGAAACGCAATCGCAAGTCTTGTATTATATGTTAAAATCTACCGAACGGGCAAGTGTTTAAGTAGCAAAAAAAAACAAGTTAATTCATTCCCATTAAAACTACGTGTGGTTTACATAATTATATAACTTTTTATGGAAATAATTTCAGTGCTGTACAAAGAATTTAAGCATGTGAATTAAGATTTAAAATTGTTAGTTTTCCCTCTTGTAAAGTATGTAGAATTAAAAAATATATTTTCTAAAGTTATTGTATCTTCCGATGAGAAGATTGGGTGTCATATTATTTTGTGATGTCCGCAACCGCACAATTATTTTTTTTAGTCCTATTAAATAAATGTCCTGATATGCTATTAAGATCTTATATAATATTGAAACTGACAAAAAAATATTAAATTGCTGCAATTTTAGGAATGATCTAAACTTTTGAATTTTCGGGTAGTAAGTAGGTATTCTCAGGTCAGTAGAATATATGGTGTTTTACGATAGTTGCATTTTATGTAAAAGTAAATAAGAAAGAAAAATTAAAACATCCTAGTAGTTTTCATTTGTCTATAAAAATTTTCACATTATAGAATTAGTAAGAAAGATCAATGTTTTTCAGATAGAATATTTTTATATTAATTTTTTTCAGAATAAAAATATTAAGATCATAGAAAAACGATACTACCTTTTTTGATTGTAAACTTTTTGTTCCAGTCCTTTCAAATTGCAATGATTTTAATATTTTTAATCAGTTTACATTGTTAATAACTACAAAAGTTTTGAGAAATTATTTATTGCCTGTTCTATATATTTAATTATCACCTTTGACAATAATTGTGTAAACAAAAGTGCTGTTCATTTTGAAAGTAAAAGCGTCTTAGAAGTTTTGAATATGTACTACATAAAATACTCGCCCTCATTCTTAAATATAAATTAGACTATTTTTATATTTAGGTTGTACAACGAAGCCATCGCCCAGGCCATTGTCGATGAGCAAGAACGCGTCGCCAGAGAAATGGAAAGAGATGAACAGAAGAAGAAACAACAGGAAGAGGAAGAAGAGAAGATGGCGAATTTGGTGGAAGGCACCACTGGTATCAGCAATGAAGTCGCGGTAGATGAAGCCCCCGTCGAGGAACACTCGCATCATGACTTGTCCGATCAAGAAATCGAGGAGAAACCTTATGAAGTCGATAACGACGAGGATACGCAGGTAAAAACACTGGCATTCAAATCAGAATTAGTTGTTATATGCAAAATCTACAATTAAACTACACATAGGTCACACAAGCGATGCGAGTCCCTTCCCGTTACCGATGATTGCAGGGACCGTTTTCTCTCATTCAATTTTGAATTTTGAGAAAAAACTCTGACATGTATAAGTAGATTTGATCATGAACTACAGCGTATCAGAGCGATAGTTTCTTAAAATTCAAAACTAAATGAAAAAAAAAGAAACAGGTTCCTGCAATCGTCGGTAACGGGTGTCACTCACTCATCGTCTTTGAATAAAATACGAAATTTCATTAAAGAATGATAAGTTTTTCAATAAGTGGCCTCAAAATTTGTTTCTAAATGTAACAGTATAATTTACAATATCACTAATCTAATAATCTTTTGAATTTCAGGTCGAAGAAGATGTACACGAAGAACCCGAAGAAATCGAGAACCCCTTCATCGACGGAGAAGGAGATGCTGCACCAGTCCAGGCAGATGAACCCGTCGAAGACGAGCCACAAGTGACCGTAACGAAGCGCAGGGCCGCCGGTGGTGAACAAGAATTCGACTGGTCAGAGTACGATAGCGCAGAGCCGGCAGCCGAGGAAGTCATCGCAGAGACACAAGCCGCTGAGGTTGAAGAAGAAACCCCCGCCGGACAACCACAGGTCTTCGACGAGGCCGAGGTGAGCAGCCAAGCCGACGTTGAGGAGGCACAGGTCGAGGAAGCGGCAACGACGGAGGAAGCACAGGTCGAGGAGACGGAAGAAGCTGAAGTTGAAGAGACGCAAGAGACGGAAGAGGCGCCAGAGACGACGGAGGGGGTACAAATAGAGGAGGTCCAAGCGACGGAAGAGGCAGAGGACGAGGAGGCGCAAGCGACGGAAGTGTTTGAGCAGGCTGAGGTTGAGGAAGAAAAATCGACCCATGCGTCGGAAGACGAGGACGAAGAGGAGGAGGAATAGATTAAGCATTATTATTTATATACACATCGTTAATTTATAAACTCAAATTCAACTCTATTTATATTTATATGCGAGAATTTGATCATCACGTTGTTTTACAATTTTTTTCACTTATTTATTGATCGTTGAACATAACTGCGTTGTATTTAGGTAACGTCTCGAGTATATGTACACTAAACATTTTTGATAGTTTGTAAATGCGTCGACTTTTTCTAGCAAATACTTTGTAATAAGCGGACCAAAGTGATCGGGCCTAAGACATCAGCTTACGATTATATCAAACGGCGTTGTGAGGCAACGCGCGAATCTTTGTGCAAGTTTGATAAGATGTAATGTTGATAAAGGTGACTTGAGTGTTTATCTGTTTATTATTTAATGTTAAATGTAATATTTATTCAAATATATATTTAACTCGTAACTTTATTATACAGTAATCATTTATTTATCTCTCATCCTTTATCCCACCTTAATCATCAAAGGCATTAGATTATTTTTAAATAAAATTTTATGAACTATATAATAGTTGATAATACAATAAGCTTACGAAGCGTAAATAAAAAATAGCATCTTATAGAACTAAATCTAAATTTTGAGATTACTGAAAATTTTTTACAAAGCCAAACAAGAGACCTTACATTACATGCTATGAAAATATGTATTTTCTATAAACATTATAAAAATTGACTATACTATGTTTTTATTCAAAAATAACGAATAACAAATTTTTAGAAAATTAGTATTCGAATTCAATTCTGTTACGAATTGAACATACGTTCATTTTTGTCACTTTTATCACTCATATACTTCACTTGTCATGAATCCATCAATAATTTTTCTTGGACAATTATTTATGTCTGCATGGCTCTGCGTTGTGATGCTAATAGCATCATTCTATGGCTTAACTTGACATTATGATCTCTCAAGTATCTTATCAAGTCTGCTTGCTTTTCTAGGAGTTGAGCCAAATTGAATCCTCTTTGGTGATAGCCTACTTCTCCTGTATACGAATCCTGCGTAAAAGACATCAACCATTCTTCTCGTGTTACATCTGGAGGTGGTTTTGTTCGATTAAATTTCAAGACTCTTTCTGTAATAAAACGAAAAAACAATTAAATAAATTTCCACTCAAAGTTTCAGTAAATAAAAGAGTATTTCTAAAGTTTATAATTAAAAAACAATTTCCAGTAATAAAGCAAAGAATCAAAATAGTCTTTTAAATGGTTATTAACACAAAATTTTTAAACTTATTTCAAACAATGCTTATTAAACTTGAACAAAAATTAAGATTTAGATACTTACTGATATAGTTTATATAAACTGGCACGATTATTGTTAATTCAAAGGTAGTTAATAATAAAATATAATTTAATGGTGTAAACCATTCGGAAGCTCGACAGTAATCTTCATAGTTGTCTTTGTGAGCATGATGTAAAATGACTGATAGTAGTAAATAAAATGTATTCCATAGAGATGATATAAACAATGGTGTTCTTATATGTTGATAAGTTGATTGATAAAAATCCAAATAACCACATATTCTGAGAGTATGATGCCTTGCTTTGACACAATGATCGACCACCATAATAATTAACCAATATGCACAATGAAGGTATAGTAATACAAAGTATGTATCACATTTATTTTTTTCTTCTGGCCATAGTGATACAAATATTATTCCTGTTATTTCTAAAGCAACCTACAAAACATAACATGATTATTTTTTACAAAAAGTTATATTTTAAATATCTTTTATATACGCTTGTTATGTAATTGATAATATTTTAATTATCTTTCATTGATGATAAATTAAACACTTACTCCAAAAATAAGAGGTATAGAAACAAGTGGAACAGTATCTAATTTTTGAAATGTTTCTTGCTCCTGGGATACCAAGACAGGTTGAAGGTACTCTTCATCGTCCATATTTAATGATGCATCAAAAAATACAGCACCCTGAAACTATGAATTTTATGAAAGTTCTTCGTATATTATCATTAATTAAACATAAAGAATAAGAAAGTGAAGTTTTGATTTGTGTAAAAGTAGGTTGGTTAACAGTTAATGTTTCTAGTATAGCACTTTGACAATTTTATAAATCGGTTATCGTTGATGAAATTCATTGAAACAGTTGTAAATTTTGTTACTATCTATTTAACTTGAGGTTATTTGAATGTTTAATTATGTACTATTTCAATAAATATTATGTCCATCAACAAGATATAAACTTATAACTTGCGTGTTTTGTCTTATAAAGGTTAAGTCTTTGTACAATTTATCAGATCAAATTAACAGCTTAATAATAATTAATTTAAATGATCTACTAACCAATAACAATGATTATTAATCATCAAATAGTTTATTTAAGTATTATAAAAAGTTGAGGTTAGATTTACTTTGGAGTTTAGCTTTTAACACTTAAAGCAAAACAATTAGAAGAGGTTAAAGGGTTTAGGAATGTTTATAATTATAATTAGAATCATTAACTTACGCTGCCAGAAGTGTTTAAGTGTCGAGTAAGACTGACCATTCCACGATTAGCAACAAAGGAAAAAATATGATTGGCAAGAAAAAAAAAAGAAAATATATCAGACTTCACTCTGCCAGTCTCTGACGTTTAATCTATTGTCTCGTTTTACGCCATTTCTCCATTCTTTCTTCTTACTGTGTAGGTATCAGGAAGCTCAATGCAGTGACAGAAGAGAGTTAAAAACCTTAGTGGAACACATGATCGGACAATGACGCATAACGTAAATATGTGTGTGCATAAGCTAATTTGCTTATATAGAGACACCTACAAGTACGCGAGTTGTTAGTTTACTTTTACGCGTCGACCAGCCTTCGATGCCAAGCACTACATGGATGCAGCGATGCACACAAATTTAGGTTTGTTCGATTATGCTTTCACGCAAGAATATGACAAGTTGACACGTCGTTACGCGTTCTTGCTGTAATTTTACGCGACTATTGACGGAAACTCCTTGAACTACGAACATCATCTACATATGATATTACCATTTTGCCAGTCCTGCTCCATTTATCGACCGTTAACTTTTAGAGAACTACTTTACCTTCAACCCACGCATGTATATTTGCAATACAAAATCTCCGTATTTTTTATTAGCCTTTTTTTTGCATTGATTTTAGCTTACATATTTGCGTTCGACGACATAAATTATTCTTTTGTTTTTATTTGTTTATGTATGTTACCATAGTTTAGGTTAAATTGTATATATTTATATTTATTTATATAAAATAAAATACCTATTGTTTCATTTCTTACAAGTTTATTGTTTATATATGTAAAAATGTTGAATACTCACCAGTGTGAATTATCAACTGATTTCATATTATCAAAACCATCTGAAAACTACTATTCTTCTTTTAAAAAATTTCTACGTAAATGGTGTACTATCGATAAGAATCATCCAAAATACAAGGAATATCTTATTAGTTTATCTCGTTTAAATGCTGAAAAAAGGCGACATGAATCTCTTAAAAACTGGTGGATTATACATCCATTTAGTAAAATAAGGTATTTTTCTGTTTTATGAAATTCGCGAAATAAGTAATAATAATAATGATTGAAAATTTCAGATTTATCTGGGAAATAATCATGATGGTAGTATATTTTACCTCATTTATTACAATACCATTTATGACTTGCTTCGTCATACTGGATTATGGAACTGTTCGGTTGGATAATCTTAACCTTATTATTTATATGTTTTGTTGGGTTGATATTTTTAGTAATTGTATTACAGGATATTATGATACAATCAAAGATGAAATAGTCTTAGATCAGCGGCTTATTTTAAAGTAAATTATTTCGAAATTATTTTATTTTTCACGTATTACTCTAATCGAATTATCATAAACTTTATATTCCTTTTGTGATGCATTTTAGACGATACGCTCGGGGCTATTTAATTTTTGATATATTAACGTCTCTACCTTACGATCGCATTACTCTTTCGTGGAGAAATGTACCAGGAGCAGATGATTCTTTTCAGATTACATTTGTCAATCTAATTCCCTTACTAAAACTTTCCAGATATCTTACATTTAGATCTTATGTACGACAGACTTTCTTGGTAAATTTATTTTCTATAAATTGCAGAATTTAAAAATATTTCAATTATCCAATTAATGCAAAATATGTTTAATTTCTAGTATTTTGATAATGATGATGTGTGGTGTCAACTATTTCTAACATTACTTCTATACACCTACGTAGTTCACTGGTTTACTTGCTTCTGTAATGTTACGCCTTTCATAATGATGCAGGGTCAAGTAAGATTATTATATAAAAAATATTATTTTACTTGAGTTTTTTTTTAACATAATTAATAATGAATTTTCTCAGTTGCGAAGAACTATGTGGATGCCGTTAGCTGTGCATAATCAAGGAATTTCACACAGATATCAACGTGCCCTTTTTATTGTACTTGAAAATTTTACTGCCAGTGGTTATGGTGGCATAGAACCAGTCAGTGATGGTCACATTATGGTTTGCACGATTCTCATGGTGCTTGGAAGGTTGTTCGAAAGTTACATTATAAGTAAGTAAATCGTAGTAAATAAGAATTGAGGATAGTAGTATTTTATATTTTGATACACTTTATCTCTTATCCTTGAAGTTATGTTATTGCAAATTGTGGCTGATAGAAAAGCTTCGGAATCAAAATACGAACAAATCGTCAACCAACTGTCTGCTTATGCAATGCAAAAGCAACTCCCAGCTTATATGAAACGAAGACTTTTAGCTTACTATCATTACCGTTTCAGAAATAGTTATTTTCGAGAGAAAAAACTTTTATCAAATTTATCTGGTGGGTGCTAAAATTTTAATTCTTGATAATTTAATTATAGTACGAGTGGCATAAATTTTCTTAACATTTCTTTTTTTTCACTTTAACAAGACGCGTTGCGGAAAGAAGTTATCCTGCACTCCTGTAGGCGCCTTGTTGAAAACGTAGAAATTTTCCAAGACTTGCCAAAAAATATTTTAACACTCATAGTTACTAACTTGAAACCAGAATTATATTTAGCTAAAGATATGATTATAAAAGCCGGTACTCAGGGAGATTGCATGTTCTTTTTGTCTAGTGGCACCGTAGCTATACTGACTCCAACCGGAAAAGAGGTGATTTTGTCATACTTTTTTTCTTTTAATAATTAAAAATTATTATTTATGTCGACTGTAGTATACTATTTACTGATAAGAACTTTTACATCGGTCTTACAGTCTTATAAATTCAATTAAAATATTATTATTATTATTATTATTTTTCTTTTAAATCTATAACTATTTATCATGAAGGTATGCTTTCTGGAAGACGGTGCTCATTTCGGCGAAGTAGCCCTGCTCGTGCAAGATCAACGTCGCGTCGCTAGCGTCGTCGCGATCGAGGTTTGCGAGGTCTATCGGCTAGATAGAAAAGATTTTCGAAAATGCATAGCTGTGCACAGTGATTTGTTCGCGAAAATCGAGCGAATAGCCACTGAGAGAATGCAACGTACGGTTTTGATTGAGGAGCAGCACAAACGATTCACCATGCACGCCAGAACTTCTTCAGTTGGACAGGGCAGGAAATCGAGAAAATCGTAAATCTCTAGGATGATGCAAAATGAATATTGAAAGCTTTGTCATATTTAATTATGTATTTAAGGACCTTAAATAATATTATTATTGTCCATACAATATATTCGTACAATGGCATTCATTCACATATCTGCCTATATCTCGTCGTAGAATCATATATTAATCCTTATCCTAAAATACTAACAATTATAATAAAGAGTTGTTGCTAAAAGGTTTACAATAGCACTGTTCCGACAATTTATACGTCTAACGATATAATATTTTTGAGATATGATTCATATATGTTCCTTTTGAAATTTCATATCGAATCTTATGTCTTCTTTTCAGACACATCGCGCTTGTCTTTAAAAATCCGCATTATCGCTGCTTGAAAAGTCTTGTATGATTTACATCGAAGATATGGTTATTTGTTGAGCACAGCTTAAATTGATTGTTATATATAATTTGTTCGTAAAGCTGAAAAACTGTTGTTATACAGATTCCTTATGATAATCTACGAATATCGGTACGCGAGGTTAAGTTCCCAAAATAAGGAACAAAAACATTCCTGTCAAGTATTCCAATACCGCGATGATCGATATTACGGATTTATAAAAACTTTTAATTATTTTATATTATATTAAGACAAAAATTTAAATTGTCTTTATTGATATCTTGCAAATTATTCCACTTCATCGATATGTTGTCGTTTTAAACTCGGGAATGATTCGAACACAATTTTTGGGTAAAAGTTCGATGTATACGACTATTTCTACATCAAGTTGATTCGTACAAAAGTAAAAGAAAGTATAAAATAGTTTCGCTAAAAGGTCAGTAGTTTTGGAAGATCGGTTTATACAAGATTTTTGATAATTCTACAACTATTTTTATTACAATTAATATGGTCACTGTTCCTCCTGATAATTATATAATTATACGTGACAAAAAAACCTTACAAAAAGAGTGCCGAATGCTTTTGAGTAAAAAATATTTAAAAACTTTTTTATAAAAACGTACATATGTATAACAAAAGCCTTTATATTAATATATATGTATATATTTAAATAAAAAGGCCTAAGTTTGTAATCTATGATAAAAAACTTGAGATGTTCGTAACATTCGGTAATCTTTCTACGGTATTTCCTTATCGCATCTAATAAGGCACATGATTCGTGACTAAAATGGAATAACGCTATAATTACTAAAACATAACATTCAATTATTACTAAAAATTATGACTCTTGAATGTAAATGCCTCAAACTCAGTGTAAACCAAAAAAAGTATATCTTACAGCGACATCTTTTATGTATTACCATGCAATATTGAAAGGTCAATGCAGTTAATTATAATTGTTGTAGTTTATGTATCATATTAAGAAAAATAAATATCAAATACTCGCGAATAGTTCATTTTTTGAGTTTACACTGATATGTTTTTACGAAGAATAGATAATATTGGTTAAAATGAAAAAAATGTCGTTAACAGGTAAAGTTATGACTGTACTATTGATGCTTCAGGAACAAAATCGTAAATGCGACATTGTTATTTACTTAGTATAGTTTCCTGCTGCGGCTAATAGATAACGTACATTTATAAAAAAAAACTGTACATACGAGACGCTCTTGTGTGGATCGATTACTTTTCTTTAAAAGAAGTCCTTTCTGTATAAATCATTATTATTTTTGATCGATAGAACGCAGTACTGTGTGTCCAGCAACGATGTAAACGAGTATTCGTTGAAATCTTTACATAGTTAAAATACAATATATAATAAACATTAATAATAATAATTATTCTGACAATGTAGCAAAAGGTATGCGCATAATTATTACACAATTAAACTATTTAATACTTTACAATATAACATGAATGTAAGCTTAATACATATTAATGTCGTTACCTTAACATGCATCTCAAAGAATATTAAACATTATTTAGAAAAGTAAAAGTCCTTGGTACTGACATGATTTGAAAGAGATAATAATTAGGAATATCAAACGATTACTTACGATATTACAATTTGAAAATATTCACGATTAAAAATTTACTAAAATTTGCTCTTTCAACAGTTTAACAGTCCGTAAAACTTTAAAACATAGAATGTAGCAGTTCAACCACTGGTTGTTATAAGGACAATTATATTTAAAAAATTGCTTGCATATAATTCCAATAGTCATTCCAATGTACAAAAAATCTAGTATAAACTATTTGTATGTCAGTACAAGACTTCATATCCATTAGAATTGATCTATATATATGTATGTTAGAATAACTATCATCTGAGATGTATGGCAAAGGTACAAGGGTTGTACTACATTATCTACTGTAACGACCAAGAAAATGTTTGTTTGACATCCTTATAACGTTTTTAACAGTAAAAAATTAAAAGCATGGTTTTTATTAATAAATGTCCAAGCCTTAAAAATTTTCTATAAGAAATCAACTGTCTTTTTCCACTTCAAATTGGTCTCATATTTTAGAATAAAAACCACGCTATTAGTTTTTCATTTGAACATTTTTACTTTCTAGTCACTGTAACTTTTGCAATGATTGATGCATTTTCAAATTTATGAAAATGTATAAGTTCGGTTATTGAGGCAATTCTGATAGCCTCATGGGGCATAGTTTTTAACGAAACAGGCCCGTTGGACTAGGAATCAGCATTAGATCTGTCTATACATAGACGCATATTATTACGTATATTATGCTATGACGATGTACTTCAACAATTTTTAAAATTTCTTTTCTTAGAATCTGCTTTCTGAATAACTTATTGCTATCTATATATAGACGACCCAAGGCTTTGGCAGTGTACTAAATTCGATTTTCCTTCATATTTCTCGGCGAGCTTTTATCGTATTTCATCGTTTGAATATAGAACTAGAGTTATTTTGATTTTCAATGTACGCTCAGTCTCGATACTTGGGAAAAACGATTTTTGTGCTCAGTATCCAGATTTTTTTTTTTTACAGATAAGAAAACAGAGACCTCTTCGCTCTTGGATTATGGGCGTATGGTGTCACACCTCTTCCTGGCAGTTGGCCGGCTTCCGTACAGGATCGACAACAGAATTTCGCGTAGTATTGGTGTTGGCAGTATTTTGCTGCGACAATAAGACTGCAGTTTGCTAAGTTCTTATTATCTTGGCAGAGAGGATCAATGTATACACCTGCAAAAAGGGGAATGATTGTGAATAAAGAATTATTTTCGAAAGATAACGCAACTAACAAGATAAAAAAGTGTTATCATTGTTACCTGCTATGCGAATTTCCACGCTTTCTGAACTTCTTGAAAACTGGTTAACGCCTTCACAGCGGTAGTTTCCGGTATCATTAGCATATGCAGGCGAAATAGTCAATTCGTTTGATTCTGAAAAATAATTGTATATTTTAGTATTTATTACCCTTAACGCATACACGTCACTTCATGTACATAATACATTATATACATAGAATCACATAAAATTTTAAATTTACCTGAAATCCTTATTCGCTCATCTGATTGAATAGGGGTGTCATTCTTGTACCACGTAACACGTGGAGCTGGAATTCCCGTGGCATTGCAACGTAAGCTGATTGCACTTCCTTCTGGGAATTGAGCTTGAGATGCTGATACATTTACACGTACCGGTGCTAATAAAAATAAAATACAGATTAAATTGAAATATAATAAATCCAAACGAAAAGATTAAAAAAAAAATATTATATATTCCATAACTTAAAATAAAACAGTAATATATTATTAAAGCAATAAATTTAGTTATAAAGTAACATGCATTACAACCCCAAACATTTTAATATGTTACACATAAATTAGTTGTTTAACAAACGTTCCATAACCACTCTACAAACTACCCCATGGTCAGTTAAATAAGTAGTTAGTTCATGTAAAAATGATATGCAAAGAAAATACACATAATATTTTATATTTAGATAAACTTATTTAAAATTTCTCGATGAAAATAATTCATAATCTTAAAGATTATTTTCCTTCAAACTTACTTGATTCGTCAACACTAGGAGGAGCAGGTGTAGTTATGTTAATCGGTACGACTCCTGGGATATGATAACTTCTTGTGGTATATATTGGAGCATAAGTTTGATTTTCACGAGTTTGAGTTCTATTAGGACGATAAGGATAGGATGGTCTCTCAGGTCTTTGTGGGGCCTGGACCAAGTACTTAGTGTACTTCTCTTGGTCTGGACGAACATTAGTGACTGGTCCTAGGGCCTGCAATATCATCGACCACTCGGCTGCCTTGCCTACACCGTTATAAGCATGGCAAGTGTATACACCGAGACTACTCAATGTAACAGAGCGTAGGCGCAATGTGTTGTCAGATTCCTGTTCGTATTGTTCAGACGACAAAGGTATCATGCTGTCGTTGCGCCACCAAGTGACGGTTGGTCTTGGCCATCCCACGGCATAGCAATGCAGAATCGTTGGCGAGTTTAGAGTTACCGTCAAGGGTTTATTCGGTTCGTCGACAATACTTGGTGAAGCATCGCTAGGTTCTGTTTTGAAAGTGAGATCATGCCCAAAGATTTTGTTAGAAATAGAGCATTAGAAGCCCAGGATTTTATATTAGAATTGATTATTGAAAGTGCTCAATTATTAAGAAACTACATTTATAGTTATTTAAATTTAAGTTAATTTGAAACAATAAGCAAACGTTAGTTAATTATCTCCTTATCTATTAGTATTTCAAAACCACATTCCCCGAAATTAATCAAACGTCACACACAATTTATTAGTAATCGACTATTCTTTTACCACAAGTACATAAACCAATGTCCAAGACATATAAGAGGTGTGCTTACCCGTAACATCCAGTTGATATTCTATTCTGACAGGTGAACCAATGCCATTATCGGCAGTGCAAACGTAAATTCCTTTGTCATAAGAATAAAGATTGATGATTTGTAATGATCCGTCTCCAAGTATGCGTCGCCTGTTCTCATTGCTACCAATCTGAAGTAAATAAATAATATTGTAAATTTCACAATTACAAAATTTTATGTATTAGTTGAAATAAAAAAAAATTAACGTTAATCTAAACTCACGATCTTAGCGTCCTTCCTCCAGACAAGGACAGGTGTAGGAGTACCGATTACAACGCATCGCATGGTTACGTAACCACCTTCTTCACCTCTAATAAGTGGCGACTCGGGCTGCTCGATTCTTGCGGGTACTGCTCCAGGGGGTATTACTTCCTGTCCACTGGTGTATGGAGGAGGAGAGGTGGTACTAACTTCTTCTGTTGCCGGATCTAAGCACGACGTACCGCAACCACTGTTGCAACATTTCTGGTAACCAGAGCAGTCAGCGTCTAGGGTGCATTCTTGATCGCATCGCGTGCTATTCGATACCACAGGACAATCGCCTGGTTTGTGGACTATAATAGAAAGGTAAAAATATATTATTTTTATTTTAAAACAATCAAAAATATTAAATGAATACTAACTAGGATTGCAAACGCCTCTGTAAATGGTAGCGTCGTTTGATCCAATAAGAGTAACTGCGCACTTTGTTCCTTCAGGGCAGTTGACACCTCTGCATGGTTCAACACAGCGACAACGTTGACAATTTTGTGAATCTACATAATCTTCTTGACCGTACGGGCAATGAATTTGTCGGCAATGTTCAGTAGCCTCAGCACAAGGATCTTGCGTGTCTTGTCCGTCATCAGGAATAGTATTGATTTCTGAAATATTTTATTTTATTATTAAATTTAAATAAAAATAATTCTATTTTAAAAAATTAAAAGCTGGCCAATAACCAAAGAATGATAGCAAAAATATATATACAGCAATATGTTTGGTGATTTTCCTAAAATGAAATATAATTAAAATATAATACAGTAATTAAACATGACTGAAAATAATATATACATATGAATGGTTTCCCTTATATCCATGTTCAAAAGCGAAAGAAAAATAAATATAATAAGTGACATTTGGTATGTACCTTTTAGGAAATTTTATGTTTTAATTATAAGCTTTTATAATTTTTGTTAATTAATTCAATTAATTTTTAAATAATATTTTTACTAATTGTACAACATATATTGTTACAATAAAATTTGATTTGAAACTATCATTACGCAAAATTGAGTTTAATAATAATTTAATATAAACGATTTCATTTAATTATTTTAAATATATTTTAGTGTTATTTTCACAAAGTATATACAACCGTGTCACTTATTAAAAAAAGTATGGTTTTTTCTAACAAACTTACGACGACAAATTTTAAGACAAGATTCAATAGTCTTGAAGTTATTACGATTTCCACCGCAACCGGTGTAAATAAATGCTCTGCACGTTTGATATTCATCGTCATAATAGAATCTCTTGTAATCTCCAACAGAGCAAGAGCCGATATCAACAGGTTCTTTGCAGATTGCTAAACCACAGCAGCATAGTACATTTGTTATAAATAATTTAGAGAGAGAGAGAGAGAAGAGAAATAGTATATTTGAATCGGTGGATGCAAAAAAGGACCTTCGCTATATGGAAATTCCATATACTTAAGGTCCCTTTTTTGCATGCACCGATTCATTTGTTTTAAACACATACATCAATTCCTTTAATCAATTATTGAAGAAAAGATATATTTTGAGATCATGTGAAGAGAACACAATACTTACTTAAATCAGAAAGGGCAGTTTTGTTGCCAATCTGCGCGGGCTCTTCGTGATGGATGCAAACAGATTCGCACTCATTACGCGAACTGAATCGATTAGCATTTCCGTCGCAGCCACCGTAAGTGAATTCACGGCATACGCGAGATGAAGGATCGTAATGGAACTTGGCAAATGATCCTCGGCAAGGACCTTGGTCGGGTGGGAGATGGCAAATATCTGTAAAATTTTTATTGTATAATTAATAAAAAGAATTCAATTATGAGACTAACAGAATAAACAACAAATAATGTAAATATAATATGAGGAAAATCTGATAAAAAAAAATATCCCTTTCTAATTTTACTAATAGAATAATTAAATATAACAGAAGAAGTGGTTAAACTCTTACCTTGTTCACGGAATCGTCCGCACAATCTCTCGCACTGCTCTTCGGTCTCATATCGATTGGCATTACCCTCGCAACCACCATAGATGAATGCCTGGCAGCGACCGGCATCGTTGTCATAGAAGTAGGCGGTGACTTCTCCGTCACAGGGTCCGGCTTCGACGGGCTCGAGACAGGCTTGGCTGAGGGGTGCGCTTTTCGGAGGTGGTGGTCGGGTCGCCGATGCGGGAGTTGGCGGTTGTTTGCGACAACGCTGTTCGCAGCTGCGAAGATCATCGAAACGGTTCTTATTGCCCTGGCAGCCGGAGTAATTGAACTCGTAACAGGCGTCAGCTCTGCGGTCGTAGTAGAATTGTGATTCGGAGCCGTTGCACGGACCCTCAAGTACAGGCATGGAGCATGGGTCTGGCGATAAACATTTAGTTTTAGTATAATCTTTTTTATAGAATATTCGAAGGCTCATTAAAAGTTTTGAATTTAATAAAAAGTTTATACCTTGCACGTCTCCACATCTGTATTCGCACTCATCGCGTGAGTTGAAGTTGTTCCCGTTGCTGGAGCAGCCACCGTAGACAAATTGTTTGCAAATTCCTTCCCTGCTGTCGTAGAACCACTTGTTCTGGTAGTTATGGCATTGGCCTCGTTGTTCAGGTAAGAAGCACATTTCTAAATAATTTTTAAAATAGTTAAAAACAATCTAAAACATTTGGTTTTAAAAAGCAGAAAAGTAGGAGAGGTAAATACCAGATTGGAATTGCACTTCTTCTGGAGGTGGTGCTGTAGTCGCTGGGCGTTCGCATCTGTTAACACAATCATTTTCGTTTTGGAAATTGTTATCGTTTCCACCGCAACCACCATAGTAGAACTGCCTACATCTCTGTTCAAGGGTGTCGAAGAACCAGCGCTGAGTGTAATTGTGGCATTCGCCAAGGAGCGCCGGCAACAAGCAGATGTCTTGTTCTGTTTTTTAAATATATTGAATTAGTTTAATTATAAATGGTTGATAGCTGATGAACATTTCTCTGCGATAGCTTGGAAAAATATTTCTATCATTTAAAGTTTAGTTAGCCAAAATTGCTGTAAAGGCTGTTAGGTGCTCTTTAGTCTATAGAGATCGAAAGCTTTATGGTAAGGTTATTCTGAAGAGTAGGTGAAATTATATTATACATATGATATATCATTCTTAAATTGCTCAGTGCATCAAATTATCACTCGTGTCTAAAGTATATTTATATTTATGAATCAATAAGAAAATTTCAAAACTATATATTTGTTTATGAACGTAAATTGGAAAAAGTAGTTAAAGTAGAGAATCAATTGAATTATGATTTTCAATATGTATTGTGCATAATCTATAATAACCATAGAGTAATATGTTACTATTTAAAAACGCATGCGCAATGATAACAAAAATTCTTACCAATCTTGGGCGGGCAATCGGTTTCACATGCATCTCTAGAGCCAAAGTTATTTTTATTTCCATCACATCCAGTGTAATAGAATGGCATGCAACGATTCTCTTGCTGATCATAGAACCAACGCGAATGCTTGTCCGTACAGTTACCCTCCGCTCGTGGCAGCGAACATGAGTCTGTGCATCGTGAGTTAAATTCAACCATGCAGTGTTAGAGTGATACCACCAAAACCAATGAGTTAACTTATGAACTATATTATTTTACTCTTAAGAAGTGATTTTGTAAAAAGAGGCTACCATCACCAATACCGATTCATAAAGCAAGTTTTTATGAGTGAGTATCCTTGTTACCCCTTAAAAACGTGATTAATACTGTGAGTTTTTTTATTTGGTGCTCGAAATTAATGTGTACGCAATATTGATAATATTTTTAGTATACTTTTGTTATGGTTACTGTGCATGTAGAACTATTGTTTGATCGATCGTGATAATTCCAGTAATGCGTGAAAGGCAACGGATAGTTTCTTTAAAATAAATGTGCGTGAATAAGTGGAGACTAAAATATTTTGCAACACTTTGCAACTAATTGAGTAATCAAAATTATTTAAGATAAAGTTCAAGCTCTCGGTTTCTTTTCGTCCTCTATAAGTATAATTTAATAGTTCCGTATTGTAAGAAGACGTCTTTGGAAAAGAACAATATATTAATAGAAGACCCTTTTAAGAAAACTATGAGCTTGAACTTCAATCTAACAATAAGTGAACCCAGCACCTGTTGCGTACTGAGCAAGTGAAATAAACTAACGTTCCAATGCTAATGTATGCATCTACGAAGGATCTACGAGGCGCGCACTAAGAGGAGGCTTCGCAAGCTTTTCTCGTTCGACCGCTCAACGGTCTTGTGTACCTCTGTCTAGGCAGCGCTGCTCGCAGGCAGCTCTAGTACGGAACTTATTGCCGTTGCCTTTACAACCGCCAAAAATGAATTTTCTACATGCCTCTCGGTCATTGTCATAATACCAGCGCAGCAAAGAGCCAGGACACGGTCCCGGATCTTTATCCAGAGCACACACGTCCTGCATTACTGAAAAGTCACAGTTGCGAGTACTCTACTGACGGAACTAAGGTTTGTCATTGGTATTCGTTTTATATACGCGACCCTTACACCATTAATCGAAATCCATAAAAGTTTTATGTTATAGTACGAAATAAAAATCACTGCATTGTCTCGGCTGATTATTTTAATGTTAATTGAAATTATTATAAAACCAAAAATTTCAGTGTTAAAATTTAAAAAATGGTTAAAATTCTTAAAATCGTTTTCAAACTCCATGCTTTAGTAATTTTGAACAAACATTAGATTCTTTTAGTATGACAGATCTATTTATTATTTAGTAAATTTAAATAATAAATCAGTTATTATACTCTGTTATAAAAATGTCAATAACTCATATGATTTATTTTCAAACCAAAAACGATTTTTTTAACTTACCTCGACTATGTCCAGGTGCCAAGCACTGTTGACGGCAAGCGAGTTCTGTTGGATAGTTATTGCGGTTTCCTTTGCAACCACCATAGCTAAATACTTCACAATGTTGGCTTTCTTTGTTGAAATACCATTTCGAAAAGTTTCCTTCGCAAGGACCCTGTTCTTTAGGCAAAGTGCAAGGATCTAAAAATGAAGAAATATAAGTAATACAATTAATTTTGAAAAACATAAATCTTGAATTATGATATATTTACCGGCATCCGCTGGCTCTCCGCAACGTCCTTCACATTCTTCGCGAGTCTTGAATCTATTACCATTTCCAAGACAACCACTGTAAACGAATTGTCCACACTGCTTTCTTTCAGCATCATAATACCACGTTGGGTAATATCCTTCACATGGTCCCGCAATTTTCGGTAAATAACATACATCTGCGAATGAAAAAAAAATTATTAATTTTTAATTACTCCAATAACAACTGTAACCAATTTTATTATTTTTCTTATATTTCATTC
Source organism: Torymus sinensis (assembly GCA_030522985.1). Taxonomy (NCBI): domain Eukaryota; kingdom Metazoa; phylum Arthropoda; class Insecta; order Hymenoptera; family Torymidae; genus Torymus; species Torymus sinensis. The sequence continues at coordinate 11,604 of JAPYZP010000109.1, read as the reverse complement.
TAACAATCATTTTAGATATTATTAAGTGTCCAACGAATTTCCCTAACGAATGCAAAACAACCTACCCTTTCCTTTGGGTTCGACGCAAATGGCCTTGCATTCCTCCTGAGTTTTGAATCGATTATCGTTACCCTCACAGCCTCCATACCAGAATCTTGAGCAGCCGCCGTACTCCGTGTCGTAGAACCACTTGACGGTGAAATCGCGGCAAGTGCCTCTGTCTCGCGGCAGCGCGCACGCCGCTCCTGGAATGGCAGGCACTTTCAGGCATCCGTCGAAGTTCTCGCCTTGTGCCTCCTCAATTCCATCAGGGCAGCAACCGAATTTAGAAGCATCGCAAGTGCAGCCAGCAAAGTTTGGTCCCTTGGCCGCCGTTTTTCCGTCGGAGCAGCACTTGAATTCGGTATTTTCGCAGCCGCAACCTATAACAGCAATCGAATTCAAGTCAAATACACTTTATTGATTGAAATGGGCTCAGAGAAATTGTTACAAAATTTACGACGTTAAATATTCGAAATAGAGTGCAGTCTCGAAATCTATATTTATATTATATTAAAACGTATTCTTAAATGTAAATATTGATTCATGTTGATAAGGTAAACAAATTTTTTTCTAACAAATTCTTTGCTGAAAATATGAAAAAAAAGAAAGTTTATAATACGTTGTTTAATTTTACCTTGACTGTGAGGTCCCTTAGCAATAGTAACGCCATCGGGGCAGCAACCAAACTGATATGTGTGGCAAGGACAACCAGCGTAGTTCGGTCCTGTGGCCGTTGCGTATCTGTTCGGGCAGCAGCCGTGAGTCGAGTATTGACAGCCGCACCCCTCCTTGTTCGGCCCTTGCGCGACAGTGGTGTTGTCGGGGCAGCATCTGAATCTCGAATATTGACACCCGCAGCCGTAGTTGTCGGGTCCACGAGCCGGCGTGAGATTGTCGGGGCAACAGCCGTACTGGCTCGATAGGCAACATCCCTCTTTATTGTGTCCGTGCGCGGGCGTCTTGTTATCCTCGCAGCATCCGAAAGTCGTGTTGTCACAAGGCATGCGGCATCCGGTGTTGTTTGGTCCATGAGCTGATAAACGTATTACACATTTTTTTTATAAATTAGTATATTTATACTGATTTTTTGTTTTTTATGGCAAAGAACCTAATATTTATATTTTTATAAGATTCGTATATGAAATATTATTTAAAAAAATGAATATTTAAAAAATTCATAAAACAATATATAAAGAAATCTAATTTACCTGCGGTAACATTATCTGGGCAACATCCAAAGTAGGAAGCTGTACAATTCTTTTCATTAATAACACCACAACCTTCGAAGTTTGTACCGTTCGCAGCTTTTTGACCGTCTGGACAACATCCGTAGGTTGAATTAGCGCAATCACCCGGTAGAAGCGTAGTAGTTTCCACAGGTGTCTCAGTGCTTTCTTCCTCGCAACCTTGACAAATTAAAAAATATCAATACTCTGTCATAAATAAACATTATTAAATAGAATTTTTAAATAAATTTTTTGTACCTTTGTTGTCAGGTCCAGAGGCGACCTTAATACCATCAGGACAACATCCGAATTGGGTTCCATTGCAACATCCAAGATTATTCTTACCACTTGCAGGCGTTTCTTTGTCTGGACAACATCCAAATCTAAACAAATTAAATTGCATGTTGTATTAAAAATATCATATAGAGTAAGATAGGAAGTATATATATATTTTTGTTATTTACTCAGTTTGATTGCATGGTTTCTTGCACCCCTCATAATCGTTGCCTTCAGCTGGTGTAACACCATCTTGACAACAACCGAATAGAGTCTCATTACAGTGCTGATCTGGACAGTCTTGGAATTTAGGTCCTGCAGCTGGCGAAACTCCATCAGGACAACAACCATATTTGGTTTCTTCGCAAGTGTGCGGCGTTGGACAACCTTTACCAAATGGTCCTTGCGCTGGTGTAATACCATCGTAACAGCAATTAAATTCTGCAGTTTTGCAAGACTTCTTCTTTTTAGGTTTACATTTACGCATTCTACTTTCATTTTTAATTGCTTTAGCGACAGAACTGGGCGTAGTGAATAAATCTGAGACTGCAGTAGAAAAATATAATTAAAATTTATCAAATACATGAGAAACATATTCACATAGTTTTTTTAACTTACTGTGCGATTGTTCTGTAAGATCGGTTTCCTCAGTAGCAGACGAAATTCCGCTTTCTGAAGTTTCTTCAGTTGCCGTGGCTGTGAATTCACTTGTGGCCTCCGTTTCTCCGGATTCAGTTGTCATTCCTGATTCGGTTGTTTCGTCTGTTGAAGATACTCCCGTCATCTCAGATTCGGTAGCTTCACTAGATTCTGTAGAACCAGATTCTGTAACTTCAGTAGCACCCGACTCCGTTGCACCAGATTCTGTCGATTCAGCTGTTTCTCCGCTAACCATCGTTGACGACTCTACAGACTCACCAGTAACTGATTCTGTGACTTCTCCCGATACCGTAGTCTCTCCTGATTCACCAGTAACAGCTTCTGTCGATCCACTACTTTCAGTTGCAGCGTCAGTTGTTTCACTGGCACTTACTTCAGTAGTTTCTACAGCATCACTGGAGGCTCCTGATGCACTAACATCTGATATTGTCGATGAATCAACTAAAAATTAAGTGATTAAATTATATCATTTTCAAAAAGATCATAGAAATGTTTATTAAAATATTAGAGATTATTACCAGTTGTTTCGGACACTTCACTAGCCATTGTACTAGAATCAGTCGAAGCACTGCTGTCTGAAGAGGCGTCAGTAGTTTCAGTATCAGAAGTTGGAGTAGTATCTGTTGAGTCGGTACTTTCTGAACCAGATGAATCTGACGAAGACTCTGTTGAATCAGAACTAGATTCAGTAGAAGCCACTGAATTTTCTGTGGTCACATCGGTATTATCACTAGAGCTATCTGTGGTAACAGCATCTGAAGATTCTGATTGTTGAGTTGTTTGATCAGTGGATTGCTCAGATGTTTGGTCAGTGGATTGTTCAGATGATTGTTCAGTGGATTGTTCAGTCGCTCCACTTACGGCTCCATCAGTAGATGATTCCCCAGTTATCGCGGTGGTTCCTTCCGTTGTATCGAAACCTAATTATTTTAGAATGAGTATGTGAATCCACAATTACTGTAAATGTATTAATAGCATTTGCATAATATCTTACTTGATCCAGTAACTTCAGATTCAAACATTCCAGATCCTTCAGTTGAGAACTTGTCGTTTTCGTGAACAATCAGAAGGTTAAGGCCGCCAGTTACATCGGTGACGTCAGTATCATCGTCACTTCCTGTGCCACTTCCACTGTCTGTAGAAATAGCAACGTCTCCTCGACTAGCTGCGTCGCTGAACATCATGTCTCCAAGAGTAGTATCAGACGAGCCAGTGCTATCTGACGCATACGGTGAACTCAAGGGTACAGCTTCAGTCATTTCTGACGATACCTCAGATTCCTAAGAGAAAATAATTATGTAAATAATAATTATGTAATTATTTATGTTTCATATTATGTAATACAAATTTCAAGTTCTTACACTCATATCGAAACTAGAACTGACTGTAACGAAGTCATCTTCATCTTCGCACTCTTCTTCCTCGTCGTCAATCAGGGCAGTCACCTTCTCTGGTTCTACTGGTATTACTTCGTCTGCCCAACAATATTTTATAAATAATTAATAAAAATATTAAATATATTCTCAAGAAATGTTTTGTTCTATTTTTGAATTAACTAGTTTGTTACCATCTTCACATGCTTGTGCATTGCATGGTTCAGTTAACTCCATTATAGTTTTGTAGTCACATTGTTCTTGTGATACAATCGCGTTATCCTTCAAGCAAATTACTTTACGAGTGCTTTCCCCGCCTCCACATGGTTTAGAACACTATAATACATACGTTTTATCATCATTCTCAATATACACTCTTGCTAGGATAAGACCCCCTATTTATGTCCCTGGACCTATTTGTGTGTTCTCCATTGAAATACATGTAAAGCACACAAATAGGTTCACGCACACAAATAGGGGGTTTTATCCTATATGTAATAATAAATTTAAAATGAGTTAATTTATTTACTTTGCTCCATGGGCCAGCAAACCATTCACCCTTGCAGTCGTCACTCTTCGTTGTACATTCTCGAGTAGTATTAAACTTCTCTTCGGGTTCGCACTTACTGTCTGGAACTTTCTTCATCGTATTTTCGTCTTCGAAAGTCGCGCAAAAGACTTTACGAGTTTGGATTCCTGTGCCACATTCCGCGGAACACTAAAACGTTTCTACTGTATTAGCAGCCCTTAGACAACTTTTTTTAAATTTAATTAAGTGGTACTCTTATATTATTTATCAAGATAAGGACACAATTTTAATTGTACTTTGAATATTTTTTTTTATTATTAGATTAAAATTTATAACTAAATAATATCTTACTTTGCTCCATTGAGTTTTAATCCATTGATATTCGCATACTTGTGGGGTTTCGCAATCTTTGGTCGAGTTTGGTTTCTTTGCACTGTCGCACATAGTGTCCTGGTACACTGTACCATCTTGCGTAGCACACTGTATCGTCCTCGTCTCTTGAGTAAGGCCACATTTGTCGGCGCACTTTGGGAATATCGCCAGAGTTAAAAGTTTTATTAAAGACATACTTTACGGAGCTTTTATACTTAATACATAAAAAACTTAGTTTTTCTATTTAATAAAGTATTTAATTGCGATGAAACACTAGCAACGAACTTCATGTAAAATGAATGCAAAAGTTTTAAAACTTACGCCACTCCATGGAGATACGACCCAGTCGACTCCCTCGCAAGGCCTCAATTCGCAAGTTTTCTCTTTCTCAGGAACTTCTCCCTCGCACGCTGAATCGTCTAACACTTCAACTTTTCCCTTATCGTTTTTCCTATAGCACGTTACTCTTCGTGTTTGTTTACCTTTTCCGCACAAGTGATCGCACTAAAATATTCAATTGTATTATATATTTTTTGTTATTTTACTTTAATAATAATTCTTAAGAAATAAATTAACATTCGTTCATATTTAGCGAAGCCCTACAAAACCGAAAAAGTTACTATTTACATCGGAAAACGTAAGGCTAAGTTACGAAAAAATTATATACGTTCGCGAAAGTAATCTCTCAAGTCCGCAGCTATAAAGACGCAGAAATACATCCGATCACTCTAAAACTCTGTCGACAGGTGCAGCTGTAAATAGCAAACCCGCGCAGCCGTATACGGAAGTAAGTAAAGAGCGCTCGCTATTATACTAGCTATCGTACGGCGCACAATGCTCACCGGCTTCCAGGGTCCCAGATGCCAGAGTGGACAGTCGACCTCTTTATTGCACTCCTGTCGCGTGGCGTTCTTGGGTCCGAGACGCTCGAGGCACTGGTGCTCGTCGACGATGGTCGGTATGCCACCGGACACGATTTGCTCGCACTTGATCTCGCGCGTCTGCTCGCCACCCTCGCCGCAGTGTTTCGTGCAGTTGGTCCAATCGGCGGCTACCCACTGAGGAGGGCAGGGCTCCATACCGCAGGCCTGCGTGTCCGCGGGCTCGAGCATCGGGTCGCAGAGCTTCTCGTCGGCCTCCTCGTTCGTGCGCCGCTTCACGCACATCACTCGGCGAGATTGGTAGCCTGCAAGTGTGTATACGTGTACGGGTGGGAGTAAAGAAAAGAAGTGGGTGGAGATTAGAACTTTTGTTGAAAGCGTGGAAAAGTCTTTTGAAGAAAGTGATGCACTTTGGTGATTCTTCTCTCGAAGGTAATTGAATGATTTCAGTGAATAAAAGTTTTATAATGTACGAACATATTGTGTTTATAGGTAAAACCTGCGGTATTATTTTTATGGATTTTTCACAGATTTAAAATTAAATTTTGAAGGGTCAGGGCTATTACTTGAAATTCATAGCCTTATAAACGAAGTGAATTTTTGTGGCAAAGCTATCTAACATGTAGCCTTAGGCATTTTCTCTTACGTAAAGGGTATGTTTTAAATATATATTGGATATTTCCAAATAATGTTCAAAAAGTACAGTTTCTTACATCTATCTTAACGTACTCATAGTTTTCAAAATTGGAAATTATAACGTCAATATACTTTTAATATTAGATAAAAGTCAATTTAAATTAAATTCAAGGATTATTCATCCACAAAGTTCATTTCAATACTTGAATAGCGCTTTTTTCGTTAAAGCAATATTTTGTTCTTCGTTCAAAATCTATTGACATGTCAGAAATATTAATGATACCGCGAAACAGATGATCAAATACTCTGATTCAACCGTTCCTTTATCCGCTTAATATTAATTAGACGACTTCAAACGAGACGGATATTAATCGAAACAAGATGTGAATAAGAGCAAAAACATACCTCCGCCGCAAGTGGTGCTGCACGATGAAAATTCTTCGGCGACCCATGTGTAGCTGTCGGGATCCGACTGCTGCGAAAACTTCTTCGGGATGCTGTACTGATAGTCAACTCCAACATTGTGATCTTGATAAAGCAGCTGAATAACAAAGCAATATAGCGCCTCAATATTTTGCATTCTTTTTCTTTCATCTTTTTATTTAATTCTTTTTTGCCTCGTTACATTTTTGAAAAAGTGGCATTCGTCTGATGTATGACATTTTTTCTACTTACCACGATGTAGATGGCCTCGGTCGTTGGTCCCAGCGCCGTTATTGTGTCGGGGGCTGAAAATCCCTGCGGCTCTCGGCTGTAATGGAAAATCGTGCCGGCAAATCGAAGGCTGCGCGGAAAGTCTATCCTCCAGTTTCCGTTCAAGTAGTAGTGGCCGGTCGTGTTTCGGATAGCTGTAGGCATTAGGGAATTTAGGAGCATTATTCCGAATTTCAGTTAACACGTATAGGTCATTAAATATAATTAAGTAGTACGTTCTGTCTCTTAAATTATAAACTCATATTATTTAGTATTTAAAACACCCCGAGAGAAATTTTGAAAACTTAATATGTGTTTTTTCTTCTGTGCATATTTCTCAGAATTTCAGAGTTAAAATATTCAATATTATACATTTAAAAAAGACCACGATGATAAATCTCGAATTAAAGCCCCGCGGCATCATTTTTAGTTATACGCAAAACCGGAAAACGCAGAAAATGAAATTTTACATAAAACACAAGATATGCGATGCCTTATGACTCCATTTATTAAATATTCATTAATGCTGTACATGTTTTTAAGTTTAATACAATGGCAATGCATTCAGTATTGTTAGTTTTATATTGATACCCCTAATATAGTGTTGTTAGAAGATAGAACTAAATTCAAATTGCTATATATTTTATTTTTAATTCGACCATATTTTAGTTATATTAAATTGTAAAGAAAATTAAAGCGGCTGACAATTTTGATGTTATTACATCATTGGTGGATTTAAAATGCAACGCTTTTAAAATTCCATAACTTTAAAATTCATTAATCACAAAAATATCTTTTGATATGAAAATCCAAAAAGTGCAATACTTATAAATATCTCGCGCCGATAACAACAATTACATCGCCATTACTCTTGCGGCCATATTTCCCGCACTCTTTTATCCCCGCGCGATCTCAATATTAAAAAATTTACAATTACTTTATATACAAGCCCGGTTTTGGCACAGGCGCATATACGACCGTAGCGTTCGGCTCGATACCGATAACTAATAATTCCCAGGAGCAAAAAGGTACGTCGCATAGCGTCTCGTTTTTTAATCTCGTCGCACTTTATACATCTACGCCTTGAAAGCCTTACCGAGATAATTATTGGAGGGTCGGTTCTCCTTGACGGCGACGTTCGTCGCTCCTTCGGGTATGAGGAGAATGTCGAGGTAACCTGCGAAAAGAAGGAGGGCACGAGAGGCGGTTAATCAGGCGTCGATACATAAATTAAATATGATCGTATCCGTAGCTCCTCCTCGCACTTACCGACTTGCAAGTCATCCGCGTCGAAGAGGCCGCGCACGGTGTTGCAGTCGGCGCCGTCGCCGCCGCACTCGCGGCAGGCGTCCTCCGTCGCCTCGCTGCCCAGCATCATATCGCATCCCACCGGCTGTGATAAAAAATTATTCATTGTCGCGCTTGTGGCTGTATAATATATACGTCGTGCCTGATGGCGCGCGGCCGAGGTTTGTCGGCCGGGTATAAGCATCATCGGTATTTTCACGTTAAATATAGCGCGTTATTATTTTATGGTTATTAAAAATTTTCATTTCGGAGTAAAATATTCGAAGAGAATGTTTTGATTAACGTAGTAAAAATGGAAAATAAAAATGTTTATAGTATGTTAGTTTTATATATATGGATATTGTGTTCCCTTGAATATATACAAAGATAACAGAATAATGTGGTACGCGTTTATGCAAATGTTATTATTAATCTAATATTAAAAAATACACATGGTATTGTGAAGGTTTTTGCACACGACCCAGAAAGATCAAGATTCGAAAATAGTGCTTTCGTTAAAAAAAGAAAAAAAGAAAAAAGAGGAAAGCAATATTTCAGTGTGTGACTGTGAAAAATGACTGCCGCGTTCGTCAGAGATGCCTTTATAATGATGCCTTTTAAACGACAAAAAGGCAGCTTTTATTCGGCCATTTGTACTCACCATGCATTTGCCCTCGACGCAGACGTCGTTTTTCTCGATATTGCAAGGCGTGCCATCAATCACCCTTTCTCGGTGCCTGTAAAAGAATCTTTCGCCTCGGGGCATGCAATTAAGCTCGCACTTGTTGTGTCCACCCGTGTACGGGATCCAGCTGCAAAGAAAAATTTCATTGTCCGATGCATTTCGCAATTGGCGCAGTCTGCTCGGGTGGTACGAGAAATTCATTGTCGCAGATCGCGATGCGACTTGGAAGGGCGCAAAGTGGAAATTTTCAGGCTCGGTAATCAAGGATGGAATGTGAATTGTTGACCGATCATCAGAGGTGCGCAATAATTGAGGTAAAAGGGTTTTTTTGTAAGACGTTTGAGTTTGCAAAATCGTCCGAAAGTAAAGCAAATGGAAAAGTGTTTCATAAAAGGTGAAGATATGGAATTAATTCATTTTCAGAAATATAAAAATACAATGAAAAATACTCACTCGTAATATACGCCCTCGAACGGTTTGCTGTTGAATTCCGCGCATTGCTCGGCTCGAACATCCTTTTGTTCGCCCGGGCATGCCTTTAATAAAATAATACAAATCAATACTCATAGTTATTTTAGCTGATCTGTTTTTAGAGATTTCAATTATTACGAAAGTATTCTAAATTTTTTATATACACTGTTACAAAACTTCCATATATGTAGATATACAATGTGTACATTTGGAAACGTATAATATATATGGACGTTTTCTTACAGTGTAATGTCCATCTTGCAGTGAAATTATCAATAAAAACAAAGTAAACTCATAACAAATCAAATTCTGAACACCTCCATTTTTTAAAGTGAAAAACGTATATTTAAGTTTTTATGACAAATAAATATTCATTATGATTTAGTGAAATAAAGTCTTACAATATATAGTTATAACTTCAACTAGAACGAGATTTTACATATTATAAAATTAACACCTCCATCGTATGCTATCAAACGACGGGGGGCGCTTTCAAGGCAAGCTATATTATACGTGTGCTCTTCTTTCATACATAATGATCTTTTGTGCATTAACTCTATCACGAATTATTTTCAAGCTCATTCCCAGCCGTTAATTCGGATCATTATCTTGTGTTCGAGAATCGATGTTTCCCCTTGAAAGACATCTTTTTGCTTTCCCGCATCGTACGCCACAAGTTGTACGTACGCTCACGACCCATGATTAAATTGTTTTATGAGGCGCACGTGTACGAGCGTATTACGTCCGACACGTGTAAGAGCGCTTCGTGCTCTTCAGTTATTATCTCGGGAATATTGCAGCATGCTGGGGGAAACTTCTGCAAAATGCTCTGGAATATTCTAGCTTTATTTCGCAGAAGCACCCTGCACTTATCATCTCCGAAATTAAAATTTCATGCTGTACTTATTTTGAGTCAGTAGAAAAAGGGCGCAGGCCAGGCGTCTCTGCGGGACCTTTTATTTGGAACAGATATATATATATATATATATATTTCACCGATATAAAGACTATAGAATTTTCTAAATTTAATACTTTTCGTAACTAAAATATCATCCATTATATATGCGCTATAATTTTAAATATTCGAATGTAAGGTCCACATTTGCGCAGCACCGGCTCACAAACCGAAAGGAGCAATAAATAAAACTCTAATTCCGCAGAATTCCACCTCGAAACCTCCAACACTTGCAGTCCGCGCGGCCACTCGAAATAACGAGGGCCCCCCCTCGACACTCGGAGGGGCAAAAAAAAGCGCCGTAGTGAAAAACAGACGGAGCGCGCTCGCGCAAAAAAGCCCTAAACTAGAGCAAATAAATAATTAAGCCGTCGGGTCTTTGCGCTCTGGCGACTTAAAAAGCGCAGAGCCCTGTGAATTTGTAGCTCGTCGTCACGCCTTCGCGCGCTCGTCCACTCGCTGTGACGGGGACGACCGCACACACCGCCGAGAATTAGAGAGCCCTCGAGCCGACCTATCGCCACGTATATATCTATACACATAAGCTTGCGCTTACGTGAACGTGTCTGTACGTGTGTACGTGTGCGGGCGCGAGCGTAAAGCGGAATACGGCTCGGTGATATCGATAAATCGAGCCTCGAGGCGCGCAAAAAAGAAGACGGCGAGGAAGGCGGAGGAGGATGACTTGGTCGGACTACGGCGATCCCGCGGGGACCCTCGGCCCCCCCTCTCTCTCTCTCTCTTTTTCGCTTTCGTCCGTTTCTCTGTGTGTGCGACCGTGTACGTGTGTATATGTAGGGCGTGGGATTTATGGTTGCTGATTTCTCGCCCCGTGAAAGGGGAGGATCTGCGCCGAGCTCGAGTATATATATCTATAGATATATAACTATACGCAGGCGTATATAGGCTGGGCGAGCTCAGTCGCGGCTTGGCGAGACATCGAGAGAGGACCATTTCGTTGTCGCCGATGCGCGACGAAGGGTCGCGGGAGGTGAGGAACAAGGGCGACAGAACAAGGGCGACAGAAGATATATGTATATATATGCGAACTTGTCATTTCTAAATGGATCAGGATAGCGTTTATGTCGACGCTTCGCTGGCTCTGTCCTCTCTCTTCCTCGTTCTCTTTCTCTCTCTCGAGGGGGGAAGAATCGCACGAGACGACGAATTTTTTTTTCTTCCCGACGCCTCGACTTTATGAGGGCGGCCGACTGCGGGTATAAAAAAGTGTACGGTACGTCATAAAACACGTTCCCGGACGTGGACTTCTGATAATATATATGTGTATGAGTGAGCTTCGTATCATCAATATTGTTTTTCTGGGAGGGGATCAGAGAGAGAGAGAGAAAAGCCATAATTTATTGTTCGGCGAGCGGTCGAGAAAGTAAATGCAAATTCGCGGTTTGTATGATTGTGCCATTATTGTAGAAAATTACGTCCGCTCAAATGCGAATATTATGCTGCGAGTATATATAACGGTGCAATAATAGTCATTCTGAAATTAAAAATCAATATGGG